>BLKR01005264.1:0-84726 GCA_011170035.1 Teleogryllus occipitalis
GGGCGCGCAGGCGGGCGCCAGGGCACAGCACCGTAGGCACGGGGAGGCGGGGGCGCCCGCGTGGCGCGTGCAGCGAGAAATGAGACAACTTTTTTCCTTCCGCGGACCGTAAATCTCTTTTAGCGAAGCAAACGGAACGTCGCTCGTCCGCTGGTGGTGGAGCGTCCCACCTTTCTTCCTGCCGCCGACCGCCCACCCGCTCTGGCCAACGTGATATCCGCGCCGGATTCATTGTCTACCTTATCCCTCGGAAAACAGGGAGAGGTGGCTTAGAGAGTCAGCTGATGTCACTGCAGTGCATCTGACCGGGAAGTTCTGGATTTTGAATCCCGATGGGGGCAGGATTTTCGACACTAGATAGCTATGTCTAATTCAGTCACTCTCTGGAGGAGAATTCTAGCGGTCGGATCAGTAGTTTTCCGTGGTTTCTCCGATGAATATCAGATGAATATCGGAGCGGTACTCTAAAAAAAACGAGCCATGGAGCACGCGCGATCTTTCCTTCCCATTCCGTGTCCTGTCCTCATCCATTACATGTACACACACTTACTTGCACTACACTATCACACATTCCAGAAGACCGTTCGGGAGATGGCGGGAGATACCTGGTTGGGGAAAACCATGCTCGCCGTCGGTGGATCGGCGCCAGATCTCGCCTTACAGACGGGCAAGGTCATGTCACCTCCAGAGCAAAAAAAAATCACTACACTTACGGGATTAATGATCCTAGACGTTGACGTGCACGAAATCGCTAGTAATCAATTGAACAAGCAATCTTTCGTTTAGTCGTCACCACCTATTGATTTAACCTCTACCCATACGTAGAGGCAGGCCGACCCCGCCTTTGTCTTTCTCTTTCCTTTTGAATTCGTCAACACCTGCAGTATTCGCACTCATTACCTTTCGTGTCAGCTCTTTCATGGTATACACTTCTAACAACTCTGTTATTCACTTAACGTTATTGACATCTTGTACTATCTCATACTTTTACCTGAATACCTGGTTGTCATTCCGTCCTTCATTACGTGCCTCGGTTCTTTCATTTCTCGCCCCCCCCCCCACAAAACCCATTCAGCCGTTAGCCTTAACCTATTTTTCATCTCATACATCTTAATTTATACATTATTCAGCAAGATATTCACACTTGTTTATATCCACTCTGGCCACCATATTCCATCTGTCCTCGTTACTATCTCCTTGAACCCCGAGCTCAGCTTTGTCCCTGCCATTTCCTACATGCACAGCCCTCCCCAGTTCATGCGGACCCGTTTTTCATTTAAGCCTTGCCATGAACCCCTTCCACAAACAGCACCGCTGTCCACCGTGAAATCCATTCTGACTCCACCTCTCCTTGTATCACGGAATCCATCGGCTACTCGTTCCTACCTGCTTCCTTGACCTCGAATCTTGAGCGTAGTTCTTGGCTCGTTTTCGCGACCCACGCTGCCCCTCCCTGCCCAGGTCCACCTGCTGGCCTCTTCTCTTTTCCTCTCCTCCGACCTCCATGTTTCGCTTCACCACCCGTATCTCCACCTTAACTCGGGGTTACTCTCTAATTCGGATCTAGAGTTCTGGGCGAAGCTCCTGATCTGTGAACTCCGCCTTGACCCTTTCGGAGCCGTACCTCGTCCCGCCTTTTGACCTCTGGTCAGGCGGCGCGTCGTCTTGTTCCTCGCGCCACTGCACTTGTACCTGAGCCACCAACCCCGCCTGTCTCGGTGGCTCGTTGGTTAGCGTGCTCGCTTCCGACGGTGCAACCTCGGGTCCGATTCCCGGTCGACGATAATTATACCTGTGCACTTTTTTTTCCTAGGGCTTGTATCCATCCGATAGCCGGTTGCCCTTTACGTCCCGAAGGGACGCATATTCGACCGTACACTAGACAAACATTTGCGGGCTCCTCTGATCTGGGGTCAGCAGAACGCGAGGCCCTCCGCGACAACACACACACAAAGTCAAGGGACAAACAGCCATGCCCAAGGCGGGACTCGAACCCGCGACCCTTCGGACCGAAGCGCTGAGTCGGTACTCGCTCTTAGCCACCTCGGCCATCCAGGTCGGCATACCTGTGCACTTTCCTCTAAATTGAACTGGAACCAACACATCAATAGTAAAATACAGCAAGCAAAAAATAAGATACACCAACTAAAACCCATCATCAATCGATCTTCACACCTCCCACTCCCAACCGCCATATCCATCTATAAAAGTATCATTAGACCACTCCTCCTTTACGCCTGTCCAGTTTGGATCTCCGCTACAAGAATGAACCTAAACAAGCTCCAAATAGTCCAAAACCAGTTTCTCAGAACTATCACAAATGCTCCTTGGTTTGTCTCAAACTCACAGCTCCACACAGAATTTCAAATTGACTCCATAGAACACCATATGACGTATCTCTCAACCCAGTTCTATCACTCCATACCTCAAATTCCACACCTAGACAACTTCGGAAAACTCCTCATAGAACCAGATTAAAAAATAGTTATCCATACCAGGCATTCCTAACCAAATTTGCCGAAATAGATTGATTTTAGAGGTGTCTGGGAAATATTTCCTTACCCGAATTAGTTTTTAATTTAATTTTAGGTAATTTAGAATGTAAGCCATCAATACATAGGTAAAGTGTTATATGTACTAAACTATGTATGATCTGTAAAAAAAATATAAAAAAAGAAGTCTCCAACCCCACTCCTGTCCAGTCCACTCCCCCTACCTCCTCCATATCGCCTACAACAATTAGGCAGGACCGGATTACTACTTTCAGCTTACGGAACTTGGGACCCTAATTGTAATTTTGAAATATTGAACATGTTTAATCAAAATAAAGATGAATATAAAATTACATGAGCTCACACAAAATCGTGTTCAAAAATGTGTGGGAGTCCCATCCAGCAAGGGCTTATAGCACAGTCGTAGTCTACTTATGCATGCTACTCCTGCACTCCGGTCCTTCCTGAACCGCTCACCTGGATTTCTCCACTAACGCCGTCAAAAGCATCCATCTCCAGGGCACGTACGTCTCTACGACTTTTTTTCACCCTCCGGTAACGAAGCAAAGAGAAAGAGAAAGATTGCCAGAGGTGGCTTCTCTTTGGGTTTTTGCGTGACCCATTTTTAATGGACGAATCATTTAGTGCACTTTGAAAGAATTAATTCTGGAATACTTTATGAGAATTAGTTGAATGTTTTCTCTTGCACGCTATTACCTCATAAAAAGTTTTAGAGCTTTTGTGTACGAAAATATTTGCCTCCTTCGCGTTATCGTTTGCCTGGCAGAAATGTTTTTAGAGTTAATTTTTTTTAAATGGAATGTTTGGACAGATTATCTGGGATACGGATCTATGAGAAAAACTTTTTTCAGTAAGCTTTGTAAAGCATTCGTTTAAAATATGTGAATTCGTTGATAAATAGGACTAATTGAACATCAAAAAATTAGACAATGAACTCAAAACATAGAATTGAATACAGTGATCAGTTGCCTTCCAAAGAACAAATTAACCTTTATGATATCATTGTAATAAAATTTATTTATTTCACATTTGATGACGAATTAAGGCATATGAATAATATTGAAGACTCTCGTTAAGAAGTCTGAATAGTTAATGCAGGAATGAGGCAGATTAGAAGGGGTAGGTCGTCACCAAACCATTTTATCATTAGACCCCAAAAATAATTCTCAAAAAGAATATTCTTCTTCTTAATCTTCTTTTATTCTTTTCTCACTCATTATAATTCCCACGTTAATAAATAAATAAAAAATGCTAATATATATTTATTGTTAGTCTAGAGTGTCAACTCTTAAAGAAAGCTAAATTAATACACCGAAGATACATACATAAGTAATTATTATTGTTGGTCTATGTGTGAAAGGAAAGCCACCCAAGAAATTAAAATTACATTCATATTACTTGACCAATACCGTTCCCAACACTGAATCTCTACTAACATCTTCGCTATACCCTTACAATTCAACTTCCAGTCGGTCAACGAGTGAGAAATCGTCCGAAGTGAAACCCGAAATAATGACTACCCGCGTCGTGTCCGGGCTGTTTGATATGTGAACCGATCTCACGCGATCCTTGGCCGCGACCGTCGGAAAGAAAGTAAACGCAATTTGCAGGTGGGCGTGCGGGGGGCTTTCGTGAACAGCGATCCGGTGCTGTCACGGTGTGCCCCGATCGCGAGCGTGTATGTGTGTGTGTGTATGTGATTGCGGTATGGGGGTGGGGGGAAAGAAGGGCGTTTCTAAATAATAGCGGCGGCGCGGTGAAATTGAATACTCGCCGCGAGGACGGTAATTTCGCTGAGCGTGCGCCGCGTGGACGAAGTAAGGGGCCGCCCCCGTCCCCACTTCCACCCCCAACGTAATGATGGAGCGGCCTCCGAAGCCGATTGCTGCTTCGCGTCTCTCCAGGGTGTTGCACTCGTCCCCATACTCGGATTCCCTCAGTCCTGGTTTCACTTTTGTTTTCGGTGAATTCGCTGTTTCTTATTGTCGTGTGCATATCGACGATGTAGGAACAGGAAAAGTGATGAGTATAAAAAATTGTCTTTTTTTAAGAGAAAGGCTTTTGCTCAGCGGTGCAGTATATTTCGAGGGGAAAGACTAAGTTAATACTCTATACGTCTGTGTCTGTTTTGTAAACTACTTTTATTTGTCTTCGTGAAAATATATTTTCAAACACGTTTCTTCATTTTGTAGAAAATGACGATTTTAAAGGTTTTTTCCTCTTTTTCTTCCATGGCAAGATGGCTTCATTGGGTCGTTCATTATTTGAACACTAGTTGATTGACTTCATTCAGAAAATGTTCGTTCATGTAAATAAGATTATTGACCGATGAGAAACTTCGTCTGTGAATTCTTTATCATTTGGTTTGTTTTAGACTTAGTATTTGTTTACCCAAATATATCTACCTAATTATAATGCTGTAAATAATTTACATTGACTTTTAGCAAAATATTGTTGCTACTGCAATAGCGATGTTGTTTCATTTTTATTCACAATTTCAATTCAGTAGGTTGAGTAGAACTGAATATGCTTTATAAACATAATTTTATTTTATATTTCCGTTCCAACACCACAAATATTTCATCAGAAAGTTAAACTGCGATTAATATTGTAGATTTGTAAACTATTAATCTAACTAAGTAAATCTAACTAACTAAACTATTAATCTAACTAAAATGTTAATCAATAAATAAATCTTCATTCTATTTTTCAACTGACATCAAAGGTACTGTTTTACCCTTGACACCGAGTACTTGTTTGTAATCTTACACTCTCCAGTACATGTGACATACTTTCTTATCTGCTCATTAGCTTCTCGAAGGAGTTAGCGAGCTCCGTGCTGCAAGAGGTGCGAAAAGGCACAGCCGAATTCCAGAGGGCGAACGGCCTCGCTAAATCACGGAAGGGTCACCCGCCTCACCACGAGCGTTGTGGGCTGCCCTGACAAGCAGCGCCGGGAGTCGAATGCCAGCGGGTTCCAAACGCGAAGGTTCCCTCAGCGGCGCGTCCGCCTCGTTCATTAAATGGCAATTCCAGGGCCGGTTCCTTACGCGAAGCCGCGCTGCGGGCCTTCTACCTCGCGCATTCGCTGCGCGCCGGATGCACGCCTGCCCCAACACGCTCCGGACGGGTGCGTTTTATTTCGTAGGTGGTATGGAGGAAAACTCGCGCACACAACCCCGCGGCTAGAATTGGAACAAACACATCTTTGGGTGGTTCAACTTCTCCTGTTCCTCATGACATGGGCTATTATTATTATTATTATTATTATTATTATTATTATTATTATTATTATTATTAATGTGATTATTAATACTATAATTTTTTGTTCGCGAATTTGGCCATCTACGGACTACACGAACGCGTAGTTGTACCCACCGGGGCACAGTCAAATTTTTCCAGTAGGTATGCACGTTACTTTATTTGGGGGAGGATCAGCATTTCTATGCTGAGTCCATTTTTACACCCCTGGGTTGTCTGTCCTGGAGGAAGAGATATGGATATGATGATGATAGTGGTGGTGATGGAGAATTAAATCGACAATCACAAACCCAAAGACACACACAAGCACAACCATGCATGAGGCGGGACTCCAACCCGCGATCCTTCGGTCCAATATCGCCACGGCTCTACGGCTTTAGCAATGTCGGCTACCCGGATCAGCTATTACCATTATTATTATTATTATTATTATTATTATTATTATTATCGAATGTATGTATTTGGCAATTTAGAGTCGGAGTAATCAAACTTTTACCATCTAGCAATGTACCCAGGCCTGGATCCTGTTTTGATCTATTATCCACGCCTGGGGATAAAGGAGGTATGTGGAGAGTATGACGTCTTTTCTTCACCGTGTCTAGTACACTTGTCATACCTGAGCATTTCTTTCGTCATACAGCCACAGAAACTGAGACGATAATAGAAAGCCACAGGTCTATTTTTGCCCCGACTGGGAATCGAACACAGGATCGCCATCACGGAAAGCTAGCCCACTGTTTATGAGCCAACCTAGGAGCTATTATTATTATTATTATTATTATTATTATTATTATTATTATTATTATTATTATCATCATCACCATGGGAGTGCCTAAGGCTTACAACCATCCTTGGAGTGGATGAATGAAGAATAGTTGATTATAAAGACAAGGTGTGAAAGATGAAGTAGGTTGGGTATAATGAGAGGCAGGGGAAACGGGGGATCCCCGAGAACACCTGCCGAGGGATCGCTTCCCCACCGCACACATTCCGCGCGCATCGACCGGGCTTTGAGCCCCGCTCCCAGAGGCGGAAGGCCAGCGGTTTGACCACCACACCACAAAGCTCCCCGAAAGACACGGGCTCCATATTGAATAAATTATAAATACGTGGGCGTGTGACTTTCACAAATCGGCGCAGATCGGTACGATGAAATCTGGAAAGAATACTGAACGCATGATAATACTGAATAAGGGTTCAGCTAAACACTTTCACAAATCGGCGCAGATGGGTACGATGAAATCTGGAAAGAATACTAAACGCGTGATCACACTGAATAAGTGTTCAGCTAAACTCGTGAGACGCAAACTCATTCGGATAAAACTAACACTTATCTCAAGCGCGTATAGGCCCCACGCGAGCCAGCTCATCCTCCAGACGGTCCTCGCTTCAAAGCCTTCTCAGCGGCCGTTACGGCGCCCCTACCCGAGATGAAACGGACAAAGCGGCGCTTTGACCGACCGACCCACCCACCCACCGCCTGTTCTAAAATGCAGATTGCCCCCAGACTGGACGGCCGGCAAGACGAATGAAGGCGATGAAGGGATGCGACAGGCCCGCCAATCAGGAAGGAAATGCCCGTTTAGGTTGCCGTGTATACTGGGTAACTTTGCGTCCCGCAGGATAAGTTCAGTTCAAATTTGTATTATGAGCGTGGAAGCAACAATATGCTCGTTATGAAGTATGGGATGTCGAGAGCAAGTGAAGAGTTAGATTGTTAATGAACTTTAGCACTCTCTCTTATTTACTGAAGTAAAAATATGTTCTAGAAGTATTAAACTATGCTTAATCTATATAAAGTAGTATGAATACACGTATCCCTATTTTACAATATTTTATAATACAACAATGTTTTTAAACATTTTCGTAAAGAGTATTCACTAGCCCAGCCCATTGTCTCGGATAAAAGTGGACTCGGTTTTTGGGCTAAAATATGCAAGTACCCCATTTTTTATGGTTTTCTAAATTCCGCCGCGAATCACTGAGAACAAATTGAGAGAAAATAGATTCATGGAAACGGTAAAATTCATTTACTAATTTCGCACAAATAAAATTGTTCCAATTTCACGGACACAAAATTTGATGTATGAAATGTATCTTTTAAGCTATTTTTTTATTTTAAACAGCATAATATATAAAATAAACAGTTTGATACATGAAAGAGGGAGTACATGGACTTCTACTTGAAACTAGCAGATTAAACAGAGGGTTTTTAAAAGATAATTATTTCATGTGACACAGATAATGTTTCTCCCCAAAAGTGAATATGCGTGACATTTATTAGGATCATTAATATTATTTAAATTTATGTATTACGTCAGGTCAATAATTAACTGCTCTCATTTGATCTTTAATGAACCTTTGAATGTAAGCGCGAATACTGACAGTTGCACAAATACGGTGGTGCAGTATTTTGAACAACGAACGCAAGCCTCTGAAACTGCCAACTCTCCGAAAGCATATTCTCTGGAACCCGGCTCTCGTCCCTCCCCTGCCCCCGCCCCCTCCGCCACTATAGATCCGTTCCTCCCCGCTCTCCCCTGATGGTCAACGTCTCGCCCGTCTCCTCCCTCCTCCGAGCCACGCCTTCTACCGTCGTGTGTTGCTCCGGTTCTGCTAGTGCCCTCTCCCTGCTCCTCACCGCTCTCCTCCGCACTACTCGCTCGTCCCAACATTAACCGGCCACTCTGCGTCGCTGCGCTTCTCTTCGCCCCACCCCTCCACTTGGAGCCTCGCTTTACATGCCTCGCCGCGAGCTCTCCCGATCGCGAGCGCATCCCTCTCCCGCTCACCCGTTGCCGCCTCATCCTCTGGGTCAATGACCCCCATCTCGATCGGTATTTCGTCCAGTTTCCCTGACCCTTTGAGTAAATTCTAAGATGGCCCCCTGTTTTGCTTCTGGATATAAATGTAACTTCATTATCTATGCACGTCTTCTAGAATTCAGTGGGAAATACAGTTATTCAAATTATCGTTCTCCACGTTGACGCGGCAGAAAGTATTATTCCTTGACGAAGGTGACTTGACGAAGGCGATTCCTTGACGAGTCCTTGTCATGATGAAAGATAAGAGTGCTAATTTATTGTTGATTTACCCTTTAAAATAGATTCTATTACATTGGAGCAAATACTTTTGTTAACAATCCTTGCAAAAACGCTTATTTATTTCTGTATTAAAAATTCAAGTAGTATATGGCTTAGGGAAGAGATCACACAATTTTGAAAACGTGCACAGAATTCACTTCTGCTCATAGCACGTCACATACAGTTTGAACTGTTTTGACATAAATAAATAAATAAATAAATAAATAAATAAATAAATAAATAAATAAATAAATAAATAAATAAATAAATAAATAAATAAATAAATAAATAAATAAATAAATAAATAAATAAATAAATAAATAAATAAATAAATAAATAAAATAAATAAATAAATCCGAACCGCTTCTCTCCTCGCCTCCGCTCCACCTCGCGCTCCTCACTACTACACATTATCTCATCGTACCGGCAGAGGTGCCTCAAGGCATCAACTGATGTCACTGCAGTGCCTCTGACCGGGGGTCCTAGGTTCGAGTCCCGAATGTGGCAGAATTTTCCACACTAGCCAGATAGCTAAGATCTATCGCTATCTGGAGGAGAATACTAGCGACCGGCTGCTCTGATTGGTAATTTTCCGTGGTTTCTCCGATCAATGCCAGGCGAATGTCGGAGCAGTACCCTAACAACCAGGCCACGGACCGCGTGTTCATTCCTACCTCTTACTTGTTCTATTCTCATCACTACATACACATATACTTACATGCACTACTCTACCACACATACCGGTAGACCGGTCGAGTGTCCCGCTGGTGGGAGATAACTAATTCGGGAAATTCCCGATAGCCAACGGTAGATCGGCGCCGGATTTGACCATCCGCCGCGAGAAGACGACCGCCACCTCCCGCGATAAAACTTGCACTAAACTTACGGGACTAATAACATTATCACTTGACGTTCATTAATCAATCTATCTCAACGTACCTTTCTCTGCACTGCCTCGCTCCACCCGTTTTTTCCCAACCCCGCGCGCAGTCCGCATTATATAATTCATGTGACCCCGCACACCTCAACTCCAGACCCCTCCACAACACTCCCCACCAACCTGCACCCGTTTGCAGCAATACGCAGCAAGTCACGCACATCCGCACCAAACCGAATCAACCCACATTTTCTCCAACACTCCGCACCGCTTTGCACTTCCTCAAACCACTCAGCTCGCTCGCATAGCCCCCTGCACGAGTTTCACAGGCAGCTGTTTCCAACGAGTGTCCACTGCAAACTCGTGCTCCGGGCATCTCGCAAACCCAGACCTGTAGCTGCACTCAACTGTACGGTAGCCCCGAGGCCTTGCACCGGCATAGCGGCTTCCTCTGCAACAGCATCTGCACTATTTATAAATCCCGCAGGCGCTACCCGTACAAGACTTTTTGTTCTCGTGAGCTGGTCCACGAAATCACACCGACCACTTGCTATTTGAAAAGTTTATATAGTAGTAACTCCAACAAAGTGGTACCCTTCAGGAAACGTGGTGAAAGGTCTATTAGTACGAATGGAAATAATAGAAAAACGCACGCCACTTTTTACAGTTTTTCTTTAAGAAACTATATTGTGGCAAATATTGTCAACCCACAGAAAATAATGTTAATATATTTCACAACGTAATGTATTCGTATGAAACGTGAGTGTATTATTTTATTTGTCAATGAAAACGATCTATTTTTTTTATAATGGTGTATTGCAAGAATACAAATCAGAATTTTCAAAAGGATCAGAGAAGCAAAATTCCACTCTATTGACCTCATACTACTAGCAATTTATAGCGTTTACATCCGTGAGATCCCCTTAATATCATGAGTTTACTTTACACATTAAGAATGCCATATTCGTTAAAATCTCTGACAAGCGCGCAAAACTTTTCACGGATAAGGCTGAGGTGATTGTACTGTCATCATATGGATCATACCGAGAATTCCTCTGCAACTTCTTAACTCTCAAGGCCATCAAAATTTCGATATAGAACACACAACTTCTCAACTTCAGCCGCAAGGCAGGGAGCCCTTTTATTCGCAAGAGCCGGTACGTAAGAACACACGGCGAAAATACTTGGCAAAGTACACACCCCCTGCGGGTATTCGTACACCGCGCACCACCGCCGCCATTATATGCTAATATTAAAACTCCTGGGGCGGTGCCGGCGTAGTGGGGCACGCTTATCTCATCTAGCTCCACCTGAATGGTTCGCCGGGCCGCGCTATCAGGTACGTGACTCGCTTTGGCCCTTCTTTTTACAATTCCGGCGGCGGCAGGGGCGGCGGCGTGCGACTCTTTCCACTCCCACAATATTCCCAGGGCCTTTCCGGAGCAGGCCGTATTTTACCCGGTCGGCTTATGTAAAATATCCCTGCTCGGTCCGAGTTTCGCGCACTCCATGCCGCGAAAGCCGAGTGCTCCCCGCGTTTATACGTTTGCGTCGAGATATGAATCTTAGCGACGCCGGGGTCGCCTTTTTGCAACCATCTCGGGGTGAATACTTTATCATGAACGACACAAAAGACGAATGCGTGAATGTATGGCGAGGTCGGTGAGGGCAGTTGGCTCGCTGAACGCTCTAGAAAGTTCGAATCGGAGGAGAAATACGGATCTCGATCGCCAGTGAAGGGAAAAATGTAAGCTTGCAACTATTCTATCACGAGTTATGAATTCTATGTAAAAGAGGTGTCTCAGAAGGAGTTGCATGTTTTCTACAACTACTACCGTTACAAGCTGTGTTAGCAAGCGTTACTTTCTGTAACTGCAAAACCAAGATTGTAGCAAAAGCATTGTTCACAATATATTGCGCCAAAATTCTTCCTTCAAATTTACCCGTATCATTTATAATTTTCTAGTTCTTTACGAATATTTCTGGACTCATAAACTTTAAATCTATTTTCGAGACCACTTATTCTAATTGTAAACATCGGTAGTTATACGAAAGTTTTCAAACTCAACGAAAAGAATTGTGTAATGAATCCACTAAACTCTATTTTTAGAGGACTAGATTTTCAACATTTCCCTGGCGTAACAATTATTCTAATCCCAAAACCCACATTCTCAGAAACTAAAAAACTCTTTTAGCACTATAATGACTTAGTCGCCATTCTATCTTCCTCTATTATTGAACCATTTATAAGACTGCCAAACGAGAATAGCAGCACTACAGCAGCATTACATCAACGATAACACTTCAGAAGAATACTCTCATGTTCTTTGTTCTAATATATGCGTACTTAGTACATGAAGAATATTTGTGAAATATAAATTTATACGCGTTCCTGTCCCCAGTAAATTCTCTTGGATAATTTCTTTCAAGATTAAGTACCAGTTGTAATGTTAGTAAAATTACCATCACTGTCGAGAGTGTTACGCGATGTTCTATTAGCGGGTGCAACTCGCGGAGGGCAGTTTAAAGCCTTCAATATCAATCAAGCATTCTATAAGCATCTGTATTAATTGTAAAGTACCACACAAAGCAATCGAGTAACAAAGCCATATTTCACGTTAATCGCGAGTGAAATCCGAACGGGAAAAATGCAATATAAAATTCCACTAATACAAACGCTACAGCCGTACGTGCAACTAATAGTCTTTCAATATATATATATATATATATATATATATATATATATATATAGAGAGAGAGAGAGAGAGAGAGAGAGGTAAATACTGTTCTAAGCTTCCTTCAGTAAATTTTAAAAATATATTTCTAAATCTATATATATATATATATATATATATATATATATATATATACTCATATACAAGAGAGAGAGAGAGAGAGAGAGAGGTAAATACTGTTCTAAGCTTCCTTCAGTAAATTTTAAAAACATATTTCTAAATCGTATTGGGCAGCAGGTAGACGAAATGGATGTAATCAAAGTGACTATGAAATACCTACTATCCCAAACGACTCGCTAGGCCGGCCATCAGCCCCCTTTGAGCAGGCCCGTCAGGAACCCAGAGCTGTCCGGCGCGCCGGGCAGAGCGGTGGCGGGGGGGAGGGGAGGGATCACGCGTGGGAGGCGCCGTCCACGCGTGTCCAATGGCGAGCTAATTAGGCGCGGACGCTGATGCGGCGCCGTGAGGGGGCGCGACAGGCGGCGGCGACGTGCGTCGTCAGCGCCCACGCGGCCGCGGGCGACGGGCCAAAGCCGGGTGGTGGGCTGGGGGCGGCGGACGGCGGGAATGGCGGGAAGCGTGGGAGGCGGAGGAGGCGGATGAGGCGGGAGGTGGCGGGGGAGGCGGGGGAGGCGGGGGAGGCAGGGGGAGGCGGGGAGGCGTGGGAGGCGTGGGGAGGCGTGGGAGGCGTGGGAGGCGGGGAGGCGGGAGAAGCAGGGTAAGCGTGGAAATGATAGAGAGGCGGGCACGGCGGGTAGTGAATCGTGGCGAAAGTGAGGCGGCGGGAGGTATGCCTTGGGGGGCGTGGGCGTGGGCGGCGGGCGGCGGGGGCGGCGGGGGCGGCGGGGACGGCGCGGGCGGCGGGAGCTGCAGGCCGCAGAGCCGCAGGGCGGCGGGCGGCGTGGGCGGCGTGGGCGGCGGGCGCTGCGGGCGGCGGGGGCGGCGGGGGGGCAGGGGCGGCGGGGGCGGCGAGGGCGGCGAGGGCGGCAGGGGCGGCGGGGGCGGCGGGGGCGGCGGGGGCGGCGGGGGCGGCGGGGGCGGCGGGGGCGGCGGGGGCGGCGGGGGCGGCGGGGGCGGCGGGGGCGGCGGGGGCGGCGGGGGCGGCGGGGGCGGCGGGGGCGGAGGGGGCGGCGGGGGCGGCGGGGGCGGCGGGGGCGGCGGGGGCGGCGGGGGCGGCGGGGGCGGCGGGGGCGGCGGGGGCGGCGGGGGTGGCGGGGGCGGCGGGGCTGCGGGGGCAGCGGGGGCGGTGGGGGCGGTGGGGGCGGCGGGGGCGGTGGAGACGGTGGGGGCGGCGGGGTCGGCGGGGGCGGCGGGGTCGGCGGGGGCGGCGGGGGCGGCGGGGGCGGCGGGGGCGGCGGGGGCGGTGGAGACGGCGGGGGCGGCGGGGGCGGCGGGGACGGCGGGGGCGGCATCGAACGTGGAAGTGAAGGGCGGGGACGGCGCCGGCCGTCACGCGTGCTCCACGCAACCGCAGCCAGGGACACGAGTCGCGCACACGACCTACGCGGGGGTGAGTGGGAGGCAGCAGGGGAGCGGTCCCAACCATTTCACCTTCATTTGCCTTGCGTTTCCCTTTCCCTTTTCTCCTAGTCGATCCCTGCGGTTTCGTAGACTTGGAAATTTCCGCTCCGAGATTGCGAATTCTGTTAATTCGCTACCTCTAATGAAGTCACACAGAAAATCCGGAGGTCAGTTGATCTAATCCGTGGTTTTGTGATTGCTTTAATGAATTCTAAAGCAGCTTTCAGAAAGCGTCCTATCTTGGTTCGTGTTACGATTTTTCTCTTTATTCTCCTAAGGTTTGTGGAAGAGGTCATTTCAGAACGTTGTAGATTGAGTTTCGCTCATTATAAATCTCGTATCTGTCGCTAGACAAGACAAGTTTAAGAGAATTCAGCATTAAGCTTGTTCATCTCAAATTCTTAACTAAATCTAAAAAGTGCAATAATTGTCTTACAAAAATGTGGAACAATTCTCTGTTAATGCTTCTAAAGTTTTATAATAATTCACTTTGCTGTCTTATTTTCGGAGTTTAATATTCACCATTTCGTGAGATAGAAACGATTCAATGTAAGTAACCGATAATGTTGTATCTTTCTAAAGCAATAGCAAAATGCAGTCCATTATCAATTCGTCATAATAATTGTAAGACTATTAGATATTATTGTCGGGAATGACAAACGTTTTGCCTAAAGCATCGTTTACTCAAGAAGAGAAAGCTGGATCCGGTAAATAGCAATTGCTAAAGTATAAATCCCTACGGATAGAGAGAAAGGTCTATAGTAGAAACTAGATCGTGGTACAAGAAGATTTCTCTTTTTCGAGTGTGCTTCTTGTTTCCAAACGGTTCAAAATTCTGTAATGTCAAGAATTGTAAATTATCTACATTTAAAAGCCAGAAAGACAGTGACCTAACTTGAACGTATTTACCACTATGTTATGTCCATTATTCTTCATTGATTAGTAGGCTCTCTGTGTTGTAACTATGTCACTTATTAAGCGCACATATAAAGAATGAAATAGACAAAAGAAGTGAAATGAATAATATAATGATAAAATTTTGAAAAATAAAAAAAAAATTGAAATATCCACGTTGATATGAAACATTGAATTATCCACGTTGCTTGAGCAGTAATTTATTTCAATGTTTTTTTATTTTTTCAAAGTTTTAACATTGTATTATTCATTTCACTTCTATTGTCTATTTTATTCTTTGTATCACTGTTCCTCTTTATGTTAATCCCTCAATTTTTCTTTTTGCTAAAGACTCACTGAGGATGGGAAAATATTGTTCCTGAAATTTACTTTGGGCATAAAATAAATATGTATTATTTATTTTTAATATTGTGATTTGATTATCCCTATATCTATAATCGTCCTCTATGTTAATCTACCGCTCTCTGTCGCTCCTACGCGTACACTGAACCCGTCCCCTGTCTACGTTTTGCACAAGGTCCCTGGCATTCAGTTATTTACGGTTTCGTCACGCCTTTGCACGCGCAAACAAAACAGCCGCACACGCCAGACTCTGTCACCGGGTGCTACGACGCTGCAGTCGCTGGGAGGGGGAGGGGGCACGCGAAACACCGCAATACGCTCCATTCTCTTCCCCCCCCCCTCCGCCACCCCCAGCCATCTCCGCCTCCGACGCGTCCACAAAGGAACGCGGTCCGCGCTCACTTTAAGTGGTCTGATAAACGGAATGCAGTCCCGCTCTCGCAAAGGAGATGTCGAGCAATTTTTGTGGCGACGTCAGCTTTTGTGTGGTAACCGGTGCGTCGGGTACCGTGTGGAAGAGCAGCGTCTGCTTTAAAAATCGTGATGCACTTTCGGCGTCCCTCCGACTGCGCCATGAATGCCAAGTCCGCTGCAGTTCGCCCTTTGCTAGCCGGTACGGTGATTTCGAGTTTCCCTTCCATTAAGGAGTATTACGACGTTCCGTTTAGGGTGGGAGATGGTGTTTCGGGTTCAGTTCTAAGGTAACGCATACGGCGAAGGCTTTGTGTTTTCATGAGCAACGTTATATGCGTGTGCGTAATTTCCTTTGCAGACCGCTATAACCCGAAACTGGTGCTACGGCAGTTGTCCTAATAATACGGTTGCGTTTGTTGACTTAGTTGTTTCTCAGATACGAGCACACGTAGTTGTGTTGGAGACGTTTCCGGTTGTCTTGTTCGAAGGGTTTTTGCTGTAGTTTCCAAGGTGTATGGATGTTGCTGTGAATGTTCTGTCTTTGTGTCTACAATCTTGGTTGTATCCAATGAATAAAACAAAGCACGTAGATGGAGAACAGCAGACGAGCTCGCAATGGAATAGTTCTTTCAAGCGTATTTTACCTGCATGACGTTTACTGGCACAAAGTAATTTCTGAGCTTTAGTTGGCAAGACATTGCGGCTATGACATCATTGCAACGTCTGTTTCTACCTTTAAGAACAATACAACAAACCAGTATTTCATTTTCTGCAATATTCATTCCTGGGTATAAAATCTGCTGCGTTTCAGTATGGCTGTTAATGTTTCTTAGTACAAGAAAGGAATACTTGAACAAGTAAAGTCAACAAGTGCATTATTCTGCGGAACGTTATTCTTTGTGCAAATGTAATCATAATACGTCAATTCTAAATACCAGAGCGTAACATTAAAAGACTTTAGGTTTTAAAATGTTCAAAAGAAGATAGCCAAGTTCACCAGTTAATTAAAAAATTTTAAAAATCTGTTTTTTGTCTAATAAGCGAAGGTGTAAGAACGTAAGTCTTTGGATTTGTTCCGAGCTTAAATGCTCTTGTTAGACAAAAACAATATCCCTCATAAACTCGTGAACAAACCATTTTTTGACTTCAACTTTTCAACCTAAAACTCAAGGATTTAAAAATTTATTTGAATCTCATTTTAATTCAATTTTTTAAATTTTACATAGCAAATGAATAATAATGTATAATGTTTATAATAAGTGTTATAAATGACACTGCTTACTCGAAAATTATATACATATACACATATTTATATAGTCAACGAATTTTCTATTGTCATAACTAGAGGAACATTTGGTACTTTAATTTATCACACTTCACCCATGTCATCACATAAGTACCCTTGCATACCAACACTAGAGGGTGCAATAGGTTTCTGCAACGTGCGGCCGCCCGCTCTGCAGGTGAGGGCAGGTGATTTTCGTCAGGCGCAGGGCCGGCTTCCTCGAGCCCAAGGGGGCGTGGCGAAATTCCATCGGCGGTCCCGTGGGGGTAGCAACCGCCCTTTTAAATTAAACGGCCACCGCCCACCGCCCTCCGCTGCCCTTCTTCCCTTTTCGAAGGAATTTCACGGATCCTCTGACCTCGCGTGGGGGCGACACCTACCTGCTCTCGGCATTGCACCGCCGCACACGGGCACCTCGGTCAAGGTGCGAGCGACGCCCTCGAGTATTTATTGATTCTCGGCGCGGCAACCACTCAGGTCCTTAGTCCGGCAAGTGTAGAGTACGTTATATCCCGGGAGATGACCCTCGAGTATTTATTGATTCTGAGCGCGACACAGGTACTTAGTCTGGCAAGCGTAGAGTACGTTATATCCCGGGAGATGACCCTCATTGATTCTGAGCGCGACACAGGTACTTAGTCTGGCAAGCGTAGAGTACGTTATATCCCGAGTATTTATTGATACCCTCGAGTATTTATTGATTCTGGGCGCGGCAACGACTCGAGTCCTTAGTCCGACAAGCGCTGAGTACGTTATATACCGAGAGGTGGCCCTCGAGTATTTATTGAATCTGAGCGTGGCAACGACTCGGGTTCTTAGTCCGGCAAGAGTTATATCCGAAAAGATAGCCCTTGAGTTTTTATTGATTCTGGACGCGGCAACGACTCAGGTCCTCAGTCCGGAAGCGGATTACATTATATTCCGGCAGATGAGAGTGGTGTTGTTGCTTCTGAACGCGGAATCTGGCGCCAACTTACACATCGGCTTGTGGGGGGTTCGTCCCCAAGATGTCTCCCCCAGAGACGCACCGCCTGGAAAGTCTGTAAGCTATCGCCTGGTCTCTTGACAATTGTGGTGGTGTAGAGGATGTAAAACAATTGCGTGTAAGGGAAGAGGATGGTAAGGGATGAGGAAGACAAGGATAGCGAAAGAAATATCGCGCGCGCTCCGTGACCCGCTTATTAAAGTAATGTTCCGGCATTCGCTAGGGAGAAATCACAACGAAAACTACCGAAAACTATCGCTAAAATTTTCGTTCACATCGGGGCTGAATTCGATCCAACTATGTAGGTAGTGTGGGGACGCAAACCCTACGACCTTCCGAACTACGGACCCAGAGAGGTGGCTCAGAGATTCCTCTGATGTCACTGCAGTGCTTTGGGCTGGGAGGTGATAGGTTCGAGTCCCGACGGTGGCAGCATTTTCAACACTATCTTGTTGCTAGATCAAATTCAGTCACTGTCTGGAAGAGACTTCTAGCGGCCGGCTGCTCTGATCGGTAGTTTTCCGTGGTTTCTTCGATCAACACCAGGCGAATGCCGGAGCAGGACCCTAACAAACGGACCATGGATCGCGCACGATCTTTCCTTCCACTTGCTTGCCCTATTCTCACACCTTATTTGCACACACTTACACATACATATACCACATTACCACACATGCTGGGAAACCGGTCAGGAGCTTATAGCTTCTGCCGGTCGGGGCGTTGTCCCGCTGGCTGGGACCGGATACCTGGTTGGAAATAATCCCGCAAGTGGACGGTAGGTCGGCGCAGATCTCACCATCTAGCGGTGGAAGATCACCGCCACCTCGCGGAGAAAAAGCATGCAATACACCTACGAGATTAATGACCTTTGCCGTTGACGCGCACCAGCGAATCAATCAAGATAGCTGTCTGTCGGAGAAAACAAATTCTAGAATTTTAGATCTATTTTATTTACTCTTGCACATTTGATTTATTTATGCTTTTAGAGATAAAATAATTATTTTTAAAAAAATTGCTCCAGTTGTATATAAATAATTGGTAAAAATACAAGTTTTTACTTCAAACATCATATTTCTACAACAAATTGATAAATTTTGATAATTCTGTTTTTAAAATAATCACAATTGAACATTCTAGTGAATAAACTAGAATGGTGTAACTACTGTGAAAACTATAGAGTGAGGACTTGATTATTATAAATTTATTCTAGGCATTTGAAGTTCACTAAAATGAAACTTTTAGTGAAAATTAACAACTCTGGTTCATTCACTAGAGCAAATCATGGGTTTCATACTGACAAACAATCATATTATTATCTTTAATAGTTTATGATGTATGATGTTTTACATGCCTGAGTGTGCTGAAAATTTTGAATTCGAGAAAATGCATTTGAAGTTCACTTATTAAGGGCTTGACAGTTGACGCTTCAAAAAAAAATTAAAAAGTAAGAGACTTAGCAAAAAATGTTTTCAATCATTTAAAAGAGAATAAAACAGAGCATACGACCTATTAAAAATTGAAAAACACAAAATTTCACGACTTTTCATGATTCTCAGGAACACAGCTACCTTAATCTAGCCGAGGGTGTTGCCTGTGAGTCGTCATAGCCGTTCGGTGCCCTCCACATGCGGTGCTGAACGTCTTGCCTTCGCGTCGAGTGAGTTCGGTGGCCTCGTTCTGCCATTGGCGCGGTCGTTCTCATCTCTGTTCTGCCCGTGCGGCCGGTGCTGTCAGTGGTCTGGGGTCGCCCATTGCGAGACAGGTTGCAGATTTGATCGCCAGTTGTTATGATCTTCGATAACATCCTTTCGAGTACGATTTGTATTCTGCCATCTTTATTACGTTTTCGCTTTTTTCTTTACTTTCTAAAAATTATTATCATCTTTCTAATTTAAAGTTACTCGTGGTGTGTTTTGTTCCCTCTGTGCTATGTTTTTAACGGTAAATTTTTTCTCCAAACTTCTTTACACTTCTTTATATTTCTGTTTGATTTCCTTGTTACTTTCTTCGCCTTATTATTCAGTTTGTCTTTTTTAAGTACTTTTTAATACTTACTCGGTACTATTCTTGATATTTTAAAGGTCAGCTTTTTTGCATGATTTGGTATTTTTTTCTTTCGTTCAATTAATGTAGTTCTTCCTTGGCCTAACGAAATCATTTCTTCGTTTCAAGTTTTTAGTTCTACGTCATTTTTTACATTTCTTTTTCTTTTCGTACAATACTACGTTTTGTGTCATTCCATATCTCGATTTCTATCCCCTTTAAAATGGCGTCTCACATTAAAGATATTGAATATAAATGTAAATGTAAATGTAAGTATACCCCCTTTTTTGTTTATTGTTCACAGTTGAGGCATATTGGGTAATGACCACTGATATTTTGGGCGAATTTAGAATTATTGATTCTTAAGAATGTTCCTTATATCTTGTCCTTCCACTTAGCAAAATTTCAAGAATAAACAAAAAATGACAATAAATTCATTTGACTTGCACAGATCAATTAATGTAGATGGTAGCCACAAATTGATTTTTTTCATCTGCGAAATGAAATGTAAGTTAATATTAATTTCATCCGAACGCCACAACTGTAAATTTTAAAATTGTAAATTCATAAAAGTGGTTAGGCAGAAGGGCAGCCTTAAGGCCTGAGCCTCGCCACAAATAAAGACAATTTATTATTATTATTATTATTATTATTATTATTATTATTATTATTATTATTATTATTATTATTATTATTATTATTATTTTCTCACCTTATTGGTACATTTGAATGAATTGCGTAGATATACATAATCAAAGCACAATACATCTATTTTTTAAAAAGAATTTATAATACATTGTTTCCCATGAATTTCCGCACTATCCTTGTTGAAATAACAACTGCTTTCTGCATGGGTTTGTACAGGTCTTTTTTTATTATTATTATTATTTATTATTATTATTATTATTATTATTATTATTATTATTATTATTATTATTATTATTATTTATTATTGAAGTAACGCATACATTTCCGAGAGTGTCCAGTTCGAATTCTATGACAATCGCCCGCCATTCCTGCGTCCGCCATCGCATCCCCAACGGCAGCAACCGTTCACAACAGTTACCGGCCGCCCGGGGCCACATTCCTGGCGTGGCGTGGGGCCGCGTGGCGTCCGCCACGGGCGGCGGCGACGACGTGTCGCGGCGATCGCCCCGACGCACGCGGACACGCGACCGCGCGCCGCGCGCAAATGCCGGCGGCGCGCGGCGGGTTGCTTTGGACCGTCAAGTCGCAATCGCAAGGCCAACGCGGAGAGGAATCCACAAACCCAAAGGGCCGACATGAGCGGAACTTGTGGAGGAAAGACAAATGTGCAATCAACGTAACGCATACGAAGTGGAAAAAAATGTTTCAAACATTGTGTAACTTTGTTCTTTCTATTATTATTATTATTATTATTATTATTATTATTATTATTATTATTATTATTATTATTATTATTATTATTATTTATTATTGAAGTAACGCATACATTTCCGAGAGTGTCCAGTTCGAATTCTATGACAATCGCCCGCCATTCCTGCGTCCGCCATCGCATCCCCAACGGCAGCAACCGTTCACAACAGTGACCGGCCGCCCGGGGCCACATTCCTGGCGTGGCGTGGGGCCGCGTGGCGTCCGCCACGGGCGGCCGCCGACGTGTCGCGGCGATCGCCCCGACGCACGCGGACACGCGACCGCGCGCCGCGCGCAAATGCCGGCGGCGCGCGGCGGGTTGCTTTCGACCGTCAAGTCGCAATCGCAAGGCCAACAAACCCAAAGGGCCGACATGAGCGGAACTTGTGGAGGAAAGACAAATGTGCAATCAACTCAATGCATACGAAGTGGAAAAAAATGTTTCAAACATTGTGTAACTTTGTTCTTTCATTATTATTATTATTATTATTATTATTATTATTATTATTATTATTATTATTATTATTATTATTATTATTATTATTATTATTTATTATTGAAGTAACGCATACATTTCCGAGAGTGTCCAGTTCGAATTCTATGACAATCGCCCGCCATTCCTGCGTCCGCCATCGCATCCCCAACGGCAGCAACCGTTCACAACAGTTACTGGCCGCCCGGGGCCACATTCCTGGCGTGGCGCGGGGCCGCGTGGCGTCCGCCACGTGGGCGGCTGCCGACGTCGCGGCGATCGCCCCGACGCACGCGGACACGCGACCGCGCGCAATGCGCCATGGCGCGCGGCGGGTTGCTTTTGGACCGTCAAGTCGCAATCGCAAGGCCAGAAATATCGCGCGCGCTCCGTGACCCGCTTATTAAAGTAATGTTCCGGCATTCGCTAGGGAGAAATCACAACGAAAACTACCGAAAACTATCGCTAAAATTTTCGTTCACATCGGGGCTGAATTCGATCCAACTATGTAGGTAGTGTGGGGACGCAAACCCTACGACCTTCCGAACTACGGACCCAGAGAGGTGGCTCAGAGATTCCTCTGATGTCACTGCAGTGCTTTGGGCTGGGAGGTGATAGGTTCGAGTCCCGACGGTGGCAGCATTTTCAACACTATCTTGTTGCTAGATCAAATTCAGTCACTGTCTGGAAGAGACTTCTAGCGGCCGGCTGCTCTGATCGGTAGTTTTCCGTGGTTTCTTCGATCAACACCAGGCGAATGCCGGAGCAGGACCCTAACAAACGGACCATGGATCGCGCACGATCTTTCCTTCCACTTGCTTGCCCTATTCTCACACCTTATTTGCACACACTTACACATACATATACCACATTACCACACATGCTGGGAAACCGGTCAGGAGCTTATAGCTTCTGCCGGTCGGGGCGTTGTCCCGCTGGCTGGGACCGGATACCTGGTTGGAAATAATCCCGCAAGTGGACGGTAGGTCGGCGCAGATCTCACCATCTAGCGGTGGAAGATCACCGCCACCTCGCGGAGAAAAAGCATGCAATACACCTACGAGATTAATGACCTTTGCCGTTGACGCGCACCAGCGAATCAATCAAGATAGCTGTCTGTCGGAGAAAACAAATTCTAGAATTTTAGATCTATTTTATTTACTCTTGCACATTTGATTTATTTATGCTTTTAGAGATAAAATAATTATTTTTAAAAAAATTGCTCCAGTTGTATATAAATAATTGGTAAAAATACAAGTTTTTACTTCAAACATCATATTTCTACAACAAATTGATAAATTTTGATAATTCTGTTTTTAAAATAATCACAATTGAACATTCTAGTGAATAAACTAGAATGGTGTAACTACTGTGAAAACTATAGAGTGAGGACTTGATTATTATAAATTTATTCTAGGCATTTGAAGTTCACTAAAATGAAACTTTTAGTGAAAATTAACAACTCTGGTTCATTCACTAGAGCAAATCATGGGTTTCATACTGACAAACAATCATATTATTATCTTTAATAGTTTATGATGTATGATGTTTTACATGCCTGAGTGTGCTGAAAATTTTGAATTCGAGAAAATGCATTTGAAGTTCACTTATTAAGGGCTTGACAGTTGACGCTTCAAAAAAAAATTAAAAAGTAAGAGACTTAGCAAAAAATGTTTTCAATCATTTAAAAGAGAATAAAACAGAGCATACGACCTATTAAAAATTGAAAAACACAAAATTTCACGACTTTTCATGATTCTCAGGAACACAGCTACCTTAATCTAGCCGAGGGTGTTGCCTGTGAGTCGTCATAGCCGTTCGGTGCCCTCCACATGCGGTGCTGAACGTCTTGCCTTCGCGTCGAGTGAGTTCGGTGGCCTCGTTCTGCCATTGGCGCGGTCGTTCTCATCTCTGTTCTGCCCGTGCGGCCGGTGCTGTCAGTGGTCTGGGGTCGCCCATTGCGAGACAGGTTGCAGATTTGATCGCCAGTTGTTATGATCTTCGATAACATCCTTTCGATACGATTTGGGGCTTTTTTCGTTACGTGGCGTCCGCCACGGGTTCGGCGACGACGTGTCGCGGCGTGGGGCCGCGTGGCGTCCGCCACGGGCGGCGACGACGTGTCGCGGCGATCGCCCCGACGCACGCGGACACGCGACCGCGCGCCGCGCGCAAATGCCGGCGGCGCGCGGCGGGTTGCTTTGGACCGTCAAGTCGCAATCGCAAGGCCAACGCGGAGGGGAATCACAAACCCAAAGGGCCGACATGAGCGGAACTTGTGGAGGAAAGACAAATGTGCAATCAACGTAACGCATACGAAGTGGAAAAAAATGTTTCAAACATTGTGTAACTTTGTTCTTTCTATTATTATTATTATTATTATTATTATTATTATTATTATTATTATTATTATTATTATTATTATTATTATTATTATTATTATTATTATTATTTATTATTGAAGTAACGCATACATTTCCGAGAGTGTCCGGTTCGAATTCTATGCAATCGCCCGCCATTCCTGCGTCCGCCATCGCATCCCCAACGGCAGCAACCGTTCACAACAGTTACCGGCCGCCCGGGGCCACATGGCGTGGCGTGGGGCCGCGTGGCGTCCGCCACGGGCGGCGGCGACGACGTGTCGCGGCGATCGCCCCGACGCACGCGGACACGCGACCGCGCGCCGCGCGCAAATGCCGGCGGCGCGCGGCGGGTTGCTTTGGACCGTCAAGTCGCAATCGCAAGGCCAACGCGGAGGGGAATTCACAAACCCAAAGGGCCGACATGAGCGGAACTTGTGGAGGAAAGACAAATGTGCAATCAACGTAACGCATACGAAGTGGAAAAAAATGTTTCAAACATTGTGTAACTTTGTTCTTTCTATTATTATTATTATTATTATTATTATTATTATTATTATTATTATTATTATTATTATTATTATTATTATTATTTATTATTGAAGTAACGCATACATTTCCGAGAGTGTCCAGTTCGAATTCTATGACAATCGCCCGCCATTCCTGCGTCCGCCATCGCATCCCCAACGGCAGCAACCGTTCACAACAGTGACCGGCCGCCCGGGGCCACATTCCTGGCGTGGCGTGGGGCCGCGTGGCGTCCGCCACGGGCGGCCGCCGACGTGTCGCGGCGATCGCCCCGACGCACGCGGACACGCGACCGCGCGCCGCGCGCAAATGCCGGCGGCGCGCGGCGGGTTGCTTTCGACCGTCAAGTCGCAATCGCAAGGCCAACAAACCCAAAGGGCCGACATGAGCGGAACTTGTGGAGGAAAGACAAATGTGCAATCAACTCAATGCATACGAAGTGGAAAAAAATGTTTCAAACATTGTGTAACTTTGTTCTTCTTCTTCTTCTCCTTCTTCTTCTTCTTCTTCTTCTTCTTCTTCTTCTTCTTATTATTATTATTATTATTATTATTATTATTATTATTATTATTATTATTATTATTATTATTATTATTATCATTTTTAGCTGGACCCTTGCAATTACTGTGGAAAAGCAGCGAAAAAGTGCTGCATATGCACTACACCAAAATCGAAACCCCCAAAGATATTATTGCTTATTGTTCAGTATTTATTCTCCAGGATATGAAATGAGGGCGGTTTACAAATTGTAGAACAATATTGTTCATATTTCTTGTAAAAATATGTTTTATGTACCCATTACCAATATTTATGTTGTCGTAGACGATCCCAGAACATCATGCTATCTACCTTAACTTAAGAACGTAACGCATCACATAACATATTTGGTAATGGGCACATTCGTTAGTCAATTACTGGACTTTACGTTTACATACATTCACTAATATTTGAATTGAAAACCGTTGAATTTCCGAAATTAAAAAAAAAAAGTATCTTCATTTTGCTAACTATAACCATCTAACACACACTTGCTTGGGATACGAAACGTTCACTGTCTCTCATAGATCGGTTGCAAATCGCACCGCACAGCGAATCGACCAAAAACAACTTCACGTAGCTAAAAAGGACATAAAGAACAAATGGCGACAGACAAACGTTAATTCTATTAATTTTAAGACCTTATTGAAATTAGGTTTTCTTGTATAAAACTATTACAATAGTACTACAACTGTTACAAAACAATTTAGATGGAATGAAAAGTTCACATTGTTTTCTAAACGAAAACACTTAAGCGTTTTAAATATATAGTTTATTATTATTATTATTATTATTATTATTATTGTTATCATTGTTATTATTGTTATTATTATTATTGTTATTTACATATTCTGGAAACACGCGAACTTCCTTTCTGAACTCACTCATACCGCAAAAAAGTATGTATCAAAGCCAATAGTCACTCATCGTTGGTATTTGAACACACTACCTCAAAAAGAAGTTATCTCTCGGGATGGGACAAGCGGTTTATCCCCCGCGCGAGGCACAATCGCACGAGAAAAACAATCATCGCTCGTGGGTAGAAACTGTGCATTCGCAGCGGCACTGTGCATCATGACGCGATGTGTGGTGTGCCGCTTCCAACAGGTGGAAATTATCATTTCGAGGAATGAAAAGGGGAAGGCAGATCTCTCGAAGAATACATTGTGCAATTAGTTTTTCTCACATTTTCATAGTTTCTAATTGTTCAAATTCATACAAAAGTTTTAAAATGTGTTAAGTGTTTTATATTTATTTATTTGGATATTTGTACTTGATTTCTAAAATTCAATGAAGGTCGAAATATTGGGATGGTACAACAGTCTTCATTTATCCTACCGGTAGCGGTAGCTCAGTGCATCAACAGATGTCACAGCAGCGCCTGCTGGCTGCTGCTGGCGGTGCCCCGCTGGTGGGAGAGTCGTGGATAGGGGGAAACCCCGCTAGCCGACGGTAGGTCGGTGCCGGATCTCGCCATCGTGCAGGGGAAGATCACCGCCATCTCCCGAGAAAAAAACATGCACTACACTAACGGGACTAATGACCCAAGCAGTTGACGCGCCCGGACACACGAAAAAATCAATCAATCAATTCATTTGTCGTCCACCTCTACTACTTCATCGCGTATTATCCTTCATATTTCGATAACACTATTAATTCTACAAGCTGTAAATAGTTTTTCTTCGCTTTTCCTTTACATAGCCTACGTTCGGCATTTCTACGATTCGGTAGTCCTCATATGCTAGGTTCCCCTACATCAAACAAAACAGTAACTCATTTCCAAACCACAGAATTTTCCATCTGTCACATTTCTTACCTTGTACGTGGCCAGCGCAGTGCATCGTAGCGTTTGCTTGAGAGTCGGAACGCACGCGCACGAAATGATACACCAGGAAGGCACGCGGTGGGTGTAGGTCCTCTGAAAATGTGACACGTGGTGATTGATTTTTGCCAAACACGTTACAATCATAAGATTAATACCTAATTTGTTTCTTTGTAATGGGGCATTACGAGATTGACTGATTGGGCCATCCCCGAGTGGGAAAAATTGGGATTTTTTTAGTTGACACCCTAAAGTACTCCAGCGTTGCAAATAAATTTTTATTTCCATATTATATCGGAATCAAAATTTATCACTGAGTGTCAAGATAATGGTCTGACCCGTACTTACACATTACTTGTGGCGTTCTTTGGCTAATAGAACCTGATTAGGACGGATATTGTTGGAGAATTTACATTTGTCGGGCATTCGCCAGGATTCTTTTACATGCTGCAAGTCAAAATATGACATCTGTGGATTTTCCACCGTTCAAAATCTACAAATGTAGTGGAAACGTGCTCTGGGGGTTGAGAGGCCAGTAAGCTAATCACTCATCCCCTGTCTTTCGTATGAGGTGAAAATCCAAAACCATCGACGGGTTTGAAACCGACTATCCCAGATGAGAACCACGGTTGCCAGCACATAAATCGGCAACAATCTGCCCGACCTATCACGTAGGGTTTGGATTTTAAGCCTCTCCGCCCCCAATTCCACCCTCCATCGCAGCCACGAGCCGCCGAGCGCATTCCTCCGCTCGGGTGCTGCGCACGCGGCCCGGGCGGCGACTGAGCAGCGATTGTCCGAACGCGGACGCGCTCACACGCGCCTGAATGAAATACCAGAAACGCACGCGCTCTAAGCGGACGCTTAAAGGGGAGGCAGAGGCGGAGGTGGAGGTCGTTGTGGTGGTGGAGGTTGACGCGGAGGTGTTTGTGATGGTGGAGCGAATGTTGAGGCGGACCACAGGTGGATGCGGAGACGAAGGCGGAGGAGGCAACAAAGGTGGAGGTGGAGATGGACGCGAAGATGGCAGGTGAGATGGCGGCCGAGATGCCGGCGGAGATGCCAATGGGGAAGAAGCAGAAGGGAATGGAGACGGACACAGCACCGAACATGGCGGCGGAGATGGAGACGCAGATGGCGGAGGAAACGGAGGCGGAGTTTGTGGTGGAGATGGCACTGGAGATGGTGGTGAGATGGCGGAGGAGATGGAGACAGACATGGCGGAGGAGGTGGAGAAGGAGGTCGAGGTGGGGAAAGGGGTGGAGATGGCAGTAGAGATAGTGGCGGAGATGGAAACGGAAATGGCGGCGGAGATGGAGGTGGAGTTCGCGACGGAGATGGTGGCGAAGATGGAGACAGATGGCGGCGGTGCTGGAGGCGGACATAGCGGCGGAGTTTGCGGAGGAGATGGCGGAGGAGGTGGGGATGGGGGTAGAAATTAAGATGGGGGCGGAGATGGCGGTGAAGATGGAGATGGATATGGCGTCGGCGATGGCGAAGGAGGTAGAGATGGAGGCATAGTGGAAGTTTAGGTGATCGCGGAGGTGAAGGAAGAAACGAAGGCGGGGGAAGTTGAAGGTGAAAGCAGAAGCGCACATAGAGGCGAAGGGGGAACGGAGGTAAAGGACTAAGGCGGAGGCGGAGACTCAGGTGTAGGCGAAGCCAAAGGCGGAGGCAACAGAGGTGTCAGTGCCAGTAGCGGAGATGGCCACACGGAGACAGCAGCAGAGCGCGCTGCGAGCGACAAAGCTAAAGGACTAAGGCGGAGGCGAAGACTCAGGTGTAGGCGAAGCCAAAGGCGGAGGCAACGGATGCTTCAGTGCCAGTAGCGGAGACGGCCACACGGAGACAGCAGCAGAGCGCGCTGCGAGCGACAAAGCGTGCCGGATATAAGTAGCACGATCGCGGCGCCATCGACCGCCAGCCACCGCGGCCGCCGCCCCCTCTACGCGTGCGGGGGGCGCTGGCGGCCGCGGGGCCAGGCGTGCAAATGGAACGCGCTCGTGTTGCTCGGAATGAGTTTCTGCGGTGCGCGCCGCGCCGCATCGCGCCGCCGAGTTATATGAATGGATTGGACGAGGGCCGCGCGCCCCGGAATCGCTGGCAGATGAAATTCCTGATCGGGCACCGTCTTTCCTGATGAAATACTACATGGGGTCTTTTTTGTCAGGGATATGTTAGCCAAAGCGCTTTGGGGGCGAGTGCCCGAAACGTTTTACTATTTTCAGGTATGATTAAATATTTTAACAAGCACGCCTTTTCAACTCTGAAATGAATCGATATTTGAGAGTGGGTCGAGAAATTTGCAATGGATTATTTTAAAGAAAGCGTTTTCATCCACAGACTGAATGGGGTAAAAAATATTTTTATTTCGAAAACACTTGATGTGATTGATGTTTAATATTTAAATTTTTCGGTGTTGTATCACTTCTGTTTCTGACAGTGTCAAATATTGGTACCTCACGAACAGCTGAATCAAATTCAAATGATTTGAAGCTGGTGAATTATGAATGCATATATATATATATATATATATATATATATATATATATATAACGAAACAAACCACTTTGCGGACTCTCTCTTCGAAAAATATTTCATTGCTTGTTGCCAAAACCACCAATTTGTTTTATAATAGTATGAAGTGAGGACCCCTATTGATTAGAATGTTCCAAATCGGAACGCATTTCAAGATCGTTTGCAAATAAGAAGAAAGTATTGGAACTTTCATTAATTGTGAGAGTTTTTCATTAATTTGTGGCTAACAAGCACCAGGATTGACAGGTTCCCCGTTAAGTCAGAGTCACGCAGTGATTATGAGTAATAGGCACAAATGGTCATGGCAAGTTGAATGTTCACGATCACCTGAACTGAAACTACCACGCCTCCACGAATTCTAATTGTCACGATCCCTTAAAGACGGCCAGATGCATTTCCAATGACATCCATTATGTATGTCCTCACGAAGTCGAATAGATACAACCCCATGAAGTACAACAGATATGCCTCCGTGAAGTCAAACAAATACACCTCCATGAAGTCAAACGGTTCCACCTACATGAATTCAAATGATTACCCCCTATGCAGTAGAGCAGTCAAAATCCCATGAAATCGAATTACCACTCCTTCATGAGGTAGAATGGCAACGTCCCCATGAAGTTAAACTGCCTCTCACCCATTCTCACGAATGTTCACGCCCAAATGCAGTCAATCGCCCCCGCCTCCACGAAATTCAACTGCCACCCCATGCAGTTAAACACCTCTGCCCCCATGGAATCAAACGGCCCCGACCTCAAGATATCGAGCGACCAGGACCCCATAAATTCAAATGATCACGTCCCCATAAACGCGGGCGGCCACGTCCCAGTGAACTAGAGCGTCGCGGCCCAATGAAGTCGCGGTGGTGCTTCGAAGCCGCAAGCTGCGGTTCCGAAGGCGAATTGAAAGTCGCTACTGCGGCGCGAGGATCGCAAGCGCCTCCTTGCGCTGATTTATTTTATCCCCCGCGGCGCGTAATTGGCAGTAAATCTACCTGCGTTATCCTTATCCCCGGCCGCAGTCCCAGCTGCATTCGCAGTCGCGCTCCTGCAGCATTTGCGTGGAAGGCGGATGTCCGCTGCTGGGAGTGCGAGCATTCCACGACACAGACGCGGGCGTCACGAAATGAACAGTCTTTTCGGAGATTGATTGATAGATTTTTTCGTGTTTCCGGGCGCGTCAACTGCTTCGGTCATTAGTCCCGTTAGTGTAGAGCATGTTCTTTTCTCGGGTGATGGTGGTGATCTTCCCCTGCTGGATGGCGAGATCCGGCGCCAACCTACCGTCGACTAGTGGGGTTTCCCCCTAACCAGGACTCTCCCACCAGCAGGGCACCGCCCCAGCCGGAACAAGCTCTAAACTCCCGACCGGTCTCCCGGAATATATAATAGTGTAGTGCATGTTAGTGTGTGTGTAAGGGAAGAGGAGAGGACAAGGAAGGGGAAGGACAGATCGCGCGTTTTCCGTGGTCCGTTTGGTAGGGTACTGCTCCGGCATTCGCCTGGTGTTGGTCGGAGAAACCACGGAAAACTACGATCAGAGCGGGCGACCGCTAGAATTCTCCTCCAGACAGCGACTGAATTCGACCTTGCTGAAAAGCTAGTGTTGAAAATCCTGCCACCGTCAGGACTCTAACCTAGGACCTCCCGGTCTGAGGCGCTGCAGTGATATCAGTTGATGCACTAAGCTACCGCTTCCGGTTCTTTTTGGTGGAAATGCACGTGATATTCGTTGCTTTTTCTGAGTTGAGAATAACATCGAAACCTGGGCAAATATCTGGAAAATTCAACTCAATCCCGACAAAACAATAGCAAAAATCTTCTCATTCAGAAAGTTTACCTCCCCCACTCTGCTAGTAATAAACAACTCCCCCATCACCTGTACCCCGCCATCACAACCCATAAAATACTTAGGACTTCACCTGGACAAAACTAACCTGGAAAACCCATATAGATATCAAAATTAAACAAGCAAGAAATAAATTATTCCAGCTCTGGCCACTAATCAACAAACACAAATCCCTGTCATACACAAACTGTACAACAATATACAAAACTATAATTAGACCACTACTGCTTTATACATGCCCAATATGGACAAACGCAGCCCCCACAAAGGTCAATAACATTCAAGAAATGCAAAATAAATTTTAAGATTACAACTTCATTCAGATAAACAACTTCATTCAGAATTAATCATCAATGCAATAGTAAACCAAATAGCACATATATCACACAACTTCTACCAAAACCCAACAAACATACCAGCAGCATCCCATTGCAAACTACCAAAAAATCCAATACACACCCAAATAAAAAATAGATTTCCGTTTGAAGCCTTCCTCAAAATTTAAGCCAACCACGATTCATAACCCCGAGGTTCTCCCTTAGAATATCCTCTTCAATTTATAGATTTTTAGATTTTTATTTTTTTAGCTTAGATATTTTAACTAGAATAAGTCTGAAAAACATATGGAAAGTGATTGTACTGAACGATGTAATCCATCTAAAATTAATAAATGTGTTAAATGTGATACTTACTTCCGAATTATGGTGTATTACACATGGTATTTCTGAAAAGAAGAGATCAGAAAATGTAGCATTCATGTAATGTTAAATGTATGTTGTGTGGGTATTTAACTTAATTTAGTGTAACTAAATTTAGTTATACAGGAGTTAAATGTTTCCTCCTATCTAAGGCATCGTACTGTTTACCACAGTACCTGTTCTGAAACAATATGATACAAACCATTATTAGAGTATGACTAATATTTCTTCTTAATATACCCCTAATGTTTTTACTTTTAAACGAGTTTCGCATTTAAAACACATTTTAACTCATGCACATTAACTTATTTTTCTTAGTATTTTCATATGGGACAGTTGTGTCATTTTAATTCTTTCATTATCACGTACAAAATACTAAGGTAATGATTCATTTAAGTCACAAACATTATCATAATGTTCAGATGGGGCCCCAAATATATACCAGAATTTCGAAGCAAGTCAGTCGTTATTTGGACAAAAACATATTTAATGCTATTCATTTTAATCGAATAGACAAGAATAGAAGAATATTAGACGATATGAACAGTAAATGACGTGTAACTGAGAAAAAATATTGTTCTTGGTATGAAATGTTCATTATAGATGAAATTATAAATAAATATTTTCCTACAATACAGTAAACTAACTGTAAAGCAGAAATCTTCCTACTAGCAAATCGAAAGTTTCAGTTTAACGTAATGTTTCATCGTAATGTGAAAAAAAATATTATACATTACGTCACGAGGGAAGGACACTAGAATAAGTAAATATATACGTTTTTTATTCCCTTGTGACGTAGTACAGAACATAGTATTGTTCCTCTCTTACGTTAAAAAGCTTCACTAATATATTTTACTACAAAAATAACAAATAGCATTACATCTGAAATAGATGGTTTGTATATGAAATAACAAGTACTTAGTAATCTTATCGTTTCAAATTTACATCGTATTTTAGCAATAACATTTTCGGCGACTATGCATTAACGTGGAAGCTGTCGTGTAGTAAATTCATGTAAAACAGGATCGTTACATACTTGCTACTTGCACAACGACGGCAACATCATAGTTTATTCGTGCGACTAAAAGGAAAGAGAGGACGCTGAGTACGTAGTTATCGTACTGCTTGTTTAACACAGAGTCTAGTGAGCTTAGCACATATGCAGAATGTAGTGACCATTTCGCTGTAAATATGGCCCTATTTCAGAGTAGTTGGGAATATGTAATTATTTAGGTTCACCCTGTGTCACATGTATTCGCAGTTTTAGTCTTGCAAATGTTCCAAACGTGTTTAACTCTTAAACACACAATGTTAAGTTACTACTAATTTTTCATTATACAATGTTAAAAAGGTATAAATTTAACACTTACGATACGTGATTTTTTTAGGTGCAGTTTAATATTTGCTTATTAAGAAAGAACTTGCCGACCTGGATGGCCGAGGTGGCTAGGAGGGAGTACCGACTCACTACTTCGGTCCGAAGGGTCGCGGGTTCGAGTCTCGACTTGGGCATGTTGTTTGAGGAAGATAAATATATTCATAGTAATATCTCAGTACGAATTAGAATTATATATACTGAGTTCTTTAAGATTTATTGACAAATAACCTATTGAAGTATCTTTTGTACCATATGGGGATAGCAATACGTTGGTAGGTATACCAAAATGCCCCATCGGAGCCAATAATTTACAAAACGAACACACTTTATTGTCTCATTTACTTAATTCCAAGTTAACAATAAGATGCACGTCATATCTACATCATTCCAGTAAATAAGTTTGTAATTCGTGATGCCCTCTTTCCGAGCCCTCTTTCTCTGTAGTTCTTTCAACTCGTCAAAGTAATTTATTACTTCTTTCATGCGCCACTTTTTAAAATCTTCAGAGTATATACATATACTTCGACACATGAAATATGTGCATTTTTTATTATAAAACCTGAATACACATTGCCTCAGTGATACACATTGACAATTCATTTTCCATAATGCTGTATAACTCTTTCTTATTAAAAAAGTTTTTAAACCAGGTTGTTAATTTAAGAATGAGTCAACCATAGCTCAGTTAATTCACACTATAAATAATATGCTATATATTTAATTTTAAATATGAGACTTTTTACTACGTGTATTCTTTATCCACATTGAACCTGCCTGATCGAAGTATGCGAGTTCCCAACAGAAAGGCGAAAGTACGAAAGAACTTAAGTCTTGAATTTTGTATTGAGCGAGTAACTTCGCTCATCCGTTGGTAAAGACGGCGGTGTTTGGAAGATTTTCTTCCTAAGACGCAAAATGAAGGCGCGAAGGAAGACCAGGTCCAAAAAGCGCGTGCAAGCGGGCTTTCTGCTTGCCTGCAAATTCGCGCCAGAGAGTAGAAAGTAAAAGCATTAAATGTTTACGAAAGGCATAAAGAAGATTGAGAATTAACAGGAAATGCAACATGAATATGAATGAAGTAAATTATAAAATATTAAAACCGGGGAAGATAAAAATGAGAACAGAACAGAGTTGGAGAAGAGGCCTGGAAATTATGCGTAGTCAAAGCCTGGAGAGAGCCAGAGAAGCAAAGTGAGGGTGCGATGACAATAAACGAGACAAAGCCTAGGAATTTCGGCGCTCTCTTCAAAATTTAGGTGAGAAATAAAAAATAACATCTCCTTGTTCCTAAACAAAACAGAAAATATATGTACTGTTGAAAATAAAACCTGAAAGTACAATTTTGAGAGTAAAACAGCTTCAAGATTATTTCCTTATAAAAACATATTATAAAAGTAAAAATACTAATGGAAAAATGTAACTTGTCACCAATGCTATCTACTTAATACAGATTAGTTTCAAACGTTATCAATATAAAAAATGGTATTATGTCCATGCCATAAAACGAAACCGTTAAAACTCTGAGATAAATCTCGTAAAAAATTAGTCAGAAACTCTTAATCTGTGTGTTACCTCTGTTAAACTCTTAATTTGTGTCTTAAGTTATGTGTCATGAGTAGAATAGTTAAAATCACTTAATTGAAAAGAGCATTGTAGATTGATGTTATAAAATGTAATTTAAAATATTACGAATTAGAATAAGTTAGCACTATTCCTTTCATTCGTGAATTGTAGAAAAATAATTTCTTGAAGTTCACGTGACTAGGGCCATATTTACAGTAAAGACAGCGATTTATACATTTCGGTATTTCTCGAGAAATAATTCATTCACTTTTCCCGCGAGTCCTCTGCATGGATATAAATTGCGATTAATGCGTTTTGTATTCTGGAAATGTCTATGAGGCTATCTGAATGGTTTTCATAGGATGTATTATTTTATCGAGTTATTTAAGAGAATAGAGTAGAATAGTACTAAAAATTACATTCTCAGCCTGTGTAGTAGGCTTTGATAGAACATATTATCAACTTTGATTTAAAATCATTTCACTTAGAATTATACACAATTTAATAATTTGCAAATATTGCTAAAATAATTTCTTGAAGTTCATGTTACAAAGGCAATTCCATCTGGCTGGCAAGGCAACAATTTTTATATTTCACTCTCGATATTGCTCCAGAAGCAATCCTCACCCTCATCCACTATTCACGCACGTCCTCTACATGAATACGAGCCGGGACCTAATTTTTTTTCCGCACCCGAGGTGTGCGCCAGTCAGCTTACTCCCCTCACTTACGCGACGGCTGGGGCCGTAAACAAAGAATGCACGATGAAGCGGGCTAAATGAAGGCGCAAATGAAAGCGAAATTACGCGACTGGCACGAGGCGACGAGGACTACGACACGGGACCACGCGAGCCGGAAGCAATTTCTATTAATTTTCCACTCACAAAAGGACGCAGCAGCAGCAGCAACAGCAACAGGGCGCGGGAGGCGGCGATGACAGAAGACAGTCGTGACGGCGCGGCCGGCCATTTCACTCACGCCGTGGAAAGTCGCGGCTCGGGAGACGTGCCGCGGAGGGAGGAGATTATACAGGCATTCGCGGAACAGGGAGGAGGCTAGCGTGCTCAATTGCGAGGCGAAAGGATTATTGGAGTTACGTGGCGGCGGAGAGAATCTGTTCCACGCGTGTGACATTTTGCGAGTAAAATTTTTTGGGAAAGGCGTGCTATCTTTATTCTGCCTCTGGCTGTAGGTTTAGCCTGATGAGTGTTATATTGAGGCTCTGCGTGAAGGCGAGGGAAGGGGATTATGCCTTTATTCCTTTCACTTTCCCGTGCGCAGTGGTAATTTGACATTGCCTTCCGCTGGATTGATGGTAGTGGGACGAATATGCGGCGTGAATGATGATGATGATTAATGATGATTATATATGGGATGAAGATTCAGATGTGATGCGAGTGGTATGAAAAGTCACCAAGTCATAACTATAAGGGAAAAACATCGATGACTTCGCATATTTAGATGCTGTTCTAAGCCCCAGCCTTGCTGAAGGAAAAAGGTTTAGCATACATTGAAATAATTTGCTGTAGTTTATGAGAAATACGATGAATTTTGTTCGTGATCATCTAACTGTCAAACATTCTTAGAATAAATCCTGTAGTAAGTGAGAATTTAAAGGTATGTATGTTACTCAATTAAAGGAGTATTTTGGTAAATTACAAAATGTAATGAAAATTAGAAACTTTGGCTATGAAAACTCTGACTTTCGCAAATACTCCGACAGAAAATCGTAAACTCCACCTGCGAGCCAACTAATCTCATTATGGTTAATACCCATAGGCATTATAGCACTGAAATTGACACAACAACCGACACTACAAAAGCCACTAGAAAGGTTCACTGTAATTAAAAGTTACAAAGTCATGTCATCTTTCGGAAATCGCCAGAAAAAGTACTCTAGGCTCGGCATAAAATCATCGCACCTTATTGATTAAATTGGACGCTCGACGATGTTCCCTTTCTATATCTCCAAGGCCATTTAATGAACGCCTTCAAGAGCGTTTGTGCACAAGTGCTCCTCGTGCGAATCCCACACGAAGTAAAAGGGGTTAAGGAGAAGCCGGGCATGGCGTTCTTCAGAGTTGAATGCAGCCGGTGAGTCAGGGCCCCGTTGCGCCATAGCCGAGGCACCTGCGGGGCCGAGGAGGCGAGCTGCGCCGCTCGCAGCGCCCAAGTGGCGGTCAAGGCGAGATGCCGGCGTTTCCGCGTGACCGGTCTCGCCAGCCGCGGGCGCCGGCCGGGACGGACGCGCGGCAGGGGACAGAAGACGGCCCACGGAGGACACAGGAGGTGGCGGGAGGTGGGTGCGGTGGTTGGGAGCGGGAAGTGAGGGGCGGGGGTAGATGTTGTGGGGGTTGTGGCAGGTGGGCGGTGAGTAACGAGTGGTAGGCGGGATGGGTGGGTTGGTGGATAGGTAGGTGGGCCAGCTGGTGGTGGGTGGGTGGGTGGGCGGGTTGGCGGGTTGGCCAGTGTGGGAGTTGGTGGGCGGCTGGCGGGCGGGTTGGTGGATGGGTGGGCCAACGGGTGGGCGAGTTAGCGGGCGAGCGGGCAAGCGAGCGAGAGCGAGCGGGCGGAGCGAGCTTGCGGGCGAGCAGGCGCGGGCGGGCGCGCGGGCGGGCGGGCGGGCGGGCGGGCGGGCGGGCGGGCGGGCGGGCGGGCGGGCGGGCGGGCGGGCGGGCGGGCGGGCGGGCGGGCGGGCGGGCGGGCGGGCGGGCGGGCGGGCGGGCGGGGGGGGGCGGGCCGATGGCCGGCGGGAGGACAGGAGGCAGTAGTCTCTTAGAGGACGTGGACCAGCGGCGCTTGTTTCAAAGCCGGTAGTTATTGGCGCGTGAGCGGATGGCAGAATACTCATTATCACACATCACTGGCCTCTCGAAATTTAAGATGGCGGACTCCAGTGAACGTCCTAGAGTGACCAGCGCCACAAAATATTCAGCCCAAGTTGGGATTTCAGATCCTTGAAAATCATATAGTACTATGGAACGTAGAACGTGGATGGTCATTTGTAAAAAAGTGTATTATAGTTTCTCCTTACTCGTGATTACACATTTAATCGCAATTTATGATCATTTTGTTCTCCATATAAGTTTAAAAGTTGACTAATTATGTTTCAACGAATGAAATTTTCCGAGTAAAAATATTTGTCACAAAATGAATCCATCAACTCTTCTGTATTAAACAAATGGGCAAAACAAATGCGAATAAAGCTTTCCATGGACTATACCAATTTAATATGTGTGTCGTCATTAACAAAACCTTGGTAACTACTTGCACTGAAATCTCTTTGTGTAAACGTATGTGTCAAAGCTTAACTAAAATCTTATAATTACCTATTATAAGATAATATTAAGATAACAAATAGATAATTATCTATTTAACATAAATTTACTGGTTCAAGCATAACCAAATGTCTCCAAAACTTCACTAGCTTCTCAACAGATGAACAATATCTCACTCTTCGTTAAATCTGTTACCACAATCAGAAGAATGGTATTGCTGGCAGTTGTTGACCTCCGTCCGGCCACAACAAAAACACAGGCGTAATCATGAAACATCACGAAAACAATCAATCCTCCGCGGGAGCAGTGCGAAGCCAAGCGGGCGCCGTTTTAACGCGCAGGGGGCGTTAGTGGCTATTATCTCCTGCCGTGATCGCCGGGGGGATGGGCCGACCGATGAGTGAGCACTTTGCGGGTAACGCAGCCAGCGGAAGCTATGGGCGCATCGGCACCTGCGAACAGCATTGCGCTGGCGGCTGGAACTCACGACGTAACCAGCTCGGAAATAAATTCTTTGTGCGCTTTTGATTAAAAGTTCAAAGGCTTAAATTGAAAATATCGATGATTGTTAGCTGGAAAGAGAATTTAAAATAATAAAATTTCATTTGGTTTGGTATTGTTTTCTGGCTAAAGGAAACAAGTAAGATAAAATGGAGCCATATATTCATCATACGCACGAGACCGGAAGGTAAACATGGAGTATTAATATATTGCGAACATGTTGTTGTTGCTGTTGTTGCATTTTGTTAATTGATAATGAAACACCACAAATTTTTTGTTTGTAAATTTTGTAGATTTGGAGTGAAATTGAATTGATCAGTTACATAACATCGTAGATGCAACGTACACATTCTTCAAGCTAGAAAGAGATTATTTATACATGAGTTGAGTTGATATATGAGAACATTACTATGATACGGCATGGAAAGTCATGAAAACATCACATTAATGTAAATTTTTATTCCAGGATGTTCTGTTCTGAGACTCAAAAAAATTGGGGACGGGATTGCAATATTGCATTTGTGAAAGTAAAAAACTGTTCATTTGGCCTATGAAGTTCAGAAAAACTCCGAATTTACTGAAATTGTCTCTTACACATAAACCATGTCTATTATTTATTGATTGCAAATCACTGACAGGAGTATGTGTGTAGAATGTAGAGTATATGAAAAACCCAATGCGCGGAGGAATTTAAACTACACGTTGTATTCAACAGAAACTTTGTTCAACATATAACATACGTACTCGCGGGGAAATAAGATGAACCTCACAAATACTGCATTACATGTACAGTGTTCATTGAGTTCTGCTCCAAGCTACGAAGTAAGCTTTCATTGAGTCCACAAAATTGCTACACGGTATGAATAGAGAGTTTATTGAGCCCGCTAAATGTTGCAAGGTAAGAATAGAGCGTTGATTGAGCTCGCTAAATGTTGCACGGTAAGAATAGAGTGTTCATTGAGCTCGCTAAATGTTGCACGGTAAGAATAGAGCGTTCATTGAGCTCGCTAAATGTTGCACGGTAAGAATAGAGCATTCATTGAGCTCGCTAAATGTTGCACGGTAAGAATAGAGTGTTCATTGAGCTCGCTAAATGTTGCACGGTAAGAATAGAGTGTTCATTGAGCTCGCTAAATGCTGCACGGTACGAATTGAGTGTTGATTGAGCTCAGTAAACGCAACCTCCTCCCTGCAAAGTATCTCTGGTGCCTCTGGCCTTCCCGCGGTCAGCGCCGGTGAAGTGCGCGTCGCGTCGCTCCGCTTCTGTCCTCCTCCTCTTTCGCTTTCGCCGCTGCGGCGGCGGACGATCGATCGCGACAGCGAAAGAATGCGTTTCATTAGGGGCAGTTAGGGTGACAGGCGTCGTGGCGCGGAGCGGTCACCCAAGGGGAGGGGACAGCGAGGCGGAGAAGCCAGGGCGGAGTGACGCAGAGCGGAGAGGAAAGACGGAGCGGAGCTGGGCGGAACGGGGCGGGGTGAGGCGGGGCGGAGCGGAATAGAGTTGAACGGAGCGGGGAGGAACAGGAAGGAGCGGGGCAGTCCGGGGCGGAGAGGGGCGGGTCGGACCGTGGCTGGGCGGGGTGGACCGGGCAGGACGAGGCGCGCGGCGGAGAGGAGCGGGGAAGAGCGGGACAGAGTGGAACGAAGCGGAAAAGAGGGGCGAAGTGGAGCGGGGCAGTGTGGAGCGGGGTCCGCGTCGTCTTGTGGCGCGAAGCAGAGAACGGTGGGGTGAGGTGGAGCGGTGCCGAACGGAATGGAACGGGGCGGGGCCGGGGGCCGGACGGAGCATAAGGGTGCGGGGCGGAGAGAGGCGCAGCGGAGCGGGATGGACAGCGACGGCGCGGGGCAGGGTGGAGTGGAGATGTGCGCAGTGGGTAAGGAGCGGGGTAGGCGGAGCGGGCTGGACGGAGTGATGCGGCGCGGAGCGGGGCGGAGCGGGGCGGAGCGGGGCGGAGCGGGGCGGAGCGGGGCGGAGCGGGGCGGAGCGGGGCGGAGCGGGGCGGAGCGGGGCGGGGCGGAGCGGGGCGAAGCTGCTCAGAGCTGGTTGGAGTGGAGATGGGCGGAGAGAGACGGGACAGGGCGGGAAAGCGCGACTTCGGTGCGGTCTGTCAGGGCAGCGGGCGAGGCGATGGAGGATTCCTACACGACCACGCCCACGCCCACCTCCCCCACCCTGTGCAGCCCGCGCTGTCCACCTGCCACAAATTGCTTTCGTTCCGCGAATCGCCTCGGGCCCCAGCCCAGCCCCCAGGAGATCTCTCCCGCCGCTTGTCAGCATTGATTGCCCTCGGATGTGCCGTCGTGTTAGCTATGTTGGCACTTTCACATTTAACCACAAGATTGATCGTGGTTGGTGATGTCTACATTAGTTAACTTGTGGTTCTTTCATTAGTGACTACATAGTGAAATATATTTTTCCTTATTACATTACTTAATTGTAAACCACAGTATTGATTTGATAAAGAGCATGTCAAAGGAAACTATTAAGTTGATTTTATTTTAATTATTTAGTGAATAAAGCATCTAGGTTTTAGCATAGCAGTTTTATTATATTTGGCATCTTGAGAAATCCATAAAAGCAGTCAAATCAGTGAAATATGGACTGTTTATAGATACGAACTGTAGGATGGTTAGTTCATCTTAAACGTTAATCTCAGATGAGAAACAATTCATTTTGTTAACCGTTCTTGAATATACAGGTCTTAGCTTTTATATGTTTGCGTATTACATCACTTTACAAACCTTTCAGCAATTTAATAATTGTGACTTAAGTTTTAGAAAGTTCTGAATAATGTTTTGCTTCAGTTGAAATCATAACTGCTGATTGCTCTAGTAGTCTAACTTGCAGATGCCGCAATGCTCTCCGCTGTGTCGAACGCCTTCGCTACTTCTTGCCACTTTTCGGTTCGCTTCCATTCGCTCCCAGGGCAAACTCTCACCTTGGCTGCCGCGCGCACCGCTCACCAGCTTGCAAACACCACCCGCCCACAAACCCACTCACTCGCAGCACATTTACCCACCCATCCCATTCGCTTGCCGGCCATTGCCCATTTACTCGCCCACCCACTCCCTCGCCGCTTGTGCACTCGCCCACCCATTCGTTCGTCACCTGTATATTCACCCCCTCCAATCGTTCGCCGCCTATTTACTCACTACTCACTCGCTCATCACCTATTTACTCGTCCATCCACTCGCTTGCCGCCTATTTATAGGCTCATCCTCTCGCTCGCCACCTATTTACTCGCCCATTCTCTCGTTCGCCGCCTATTTACTCGCCCACCCACTAGCCTCGCCGCATATTTACTCGCCTACCCACTCGCTCGCGCCCTATTTACTGGCTCGTTCTCTTGTTCGCCCCCTATTTACTCGCCCACCTTCTCACACGCCGTCCATTTATTCGCACATCCACTTCTCTCGCCGCCTATTTACTCGTCCACCAACTCGCACGCTGCCTATTTACTAGCTGAACCTCTAATTCGCCACCTATGTAGTCGCCAACCCAATCGTTCGCCACCTACTTCCTCACCCTCCCTGTTACTCTCGCCCTCTCACTTTCCTGTCCACCCACTCGCACATTTCCGAACTCTCTCGCCCTCCCGGCAGCATCGTTCTCCCTGCGGCACGCCTCGAGCGCAGTCCGGCCCCCACCGCGCCGCCTGCGTGGGCGCCGGAGCGTGTCGGGGCGGATGACACGCCGACGGCGGCGGCGGTGGCGGCGGGAGCTGATCCCGCAGGCGCTAATCCGGCCATCCGATAACCCCCGCCCCCGCCTGTTACCTGTGCCACGCGCCCCGCCACTTCCCCCCGCCCCCCGCCCCGCCGCGGGCTAATCCCCCGCGCAGTTGACAGAGGGCGCGCGGCACGGCCACCTCGTAACTCGTACTCGGCTAATGATGTTGCAGATTCGGAGAGACCATTAACCCGACGCCAGGGGAGGGGAGGGGAGGGGAAGGGAAGGGCGCGAGGGAGCGTCGCTGTGGGACAGGGAGGGGGAGCGGACGTGACGTTGACGGAGTCAGGGGAAGTGATGGCAAGACGGTTGAGGGTGTCGACGGGGAGGAGAGGAGATAGAGCATGATGCAGTGAGACGGGTATATGAATGCCCGTCGATAGCTGAGTGAATATGAATCCATGAATGCCCTGTTGATAGCCTTATAATGCATTTTTCGTCAGAATTAAGTTAATTCTATTCATATACTTGCCATATCAATTATTATATTTTATGTAACTGCCGGTATCACATATCACTTTATATAAAATTTCAATATATATATATATATATATATATATATATATATATATATATATATATATATATATATAATCTACAGTCAAGCTCTTTAATTTTATATCTTCTACATCACACCAATAAGCACTCGAATGTAGCATAATATATTACAGAGAGAAAATTGGACATAAATTTCGTTTACTTTATACTTATAACAACAAAGATCCAAGCTTTGTCGTTTTCGTATAAATTTTTTCAGGAGAATTCGTTGTTTTGTACGTACCACACAATATTGATGTTAACCTATACTTTTACGTTCATTTCAGGCTGCCATTTAATCACGTGATTGACAATGTTTCTGGACCTGTCTGGAACCCAGGCCACTCTTTAACATACCTTTCGATCGTTATAGCATTGGTATGATATACATCATCGGCATATATGGATTGCAAGCTCAGAGAAAGTAAGAGCGTGGGTGGTGGCAGTCACAGAGACAAAAGTCTGGAAGGAGGTGCTGACATAGCAAGTTATATGGTTCTTCTGTGCAGTCACTATAATGCTGTGAACATAAACTTGCGGAGTATAAGCGGGAGCACCTATCGTAAGGAATTTTACAGTTACGTATACACCACTTTGCAAATGGAACTGTAAAAGAGAACAATGTAATGTTTCATGAAGCTCTGTAGTGTTTGTCGTCGTCAGTTGTGGAAGGGAAATAACACCGAATTTGATTGCTCAAGTTATATTGTACAATATTCCATAATATTTTTATATTTTCAAGAAATTACTAACTGGTCATGTATACGAGATAATATTTTTTCTCAAAAACATGAATATGAAAATTTTTATGCTTACGAATTTGCAACTCGCCTTCCTATTTTTACTTTCTCGTACACGTACGTATATACGGAGTAATATAGGTAGAATAGAGAAAGTTATGTAATGCTGCGCGAAAAAACGGCGGATTTTCACCAGAAAAAAATTAATTGCCAGGCCCTGATAACAAAAAAGTAGATAAATCTAGTTGCTAAATTAAGAAAAAAATCCTCTAACACGTGGCGTAGTCAGAATCCCTCTTTTGTGGGTCCTTGATGCCTAAAAAAAAAAAAACAATTGAAAGCAAAACGTCCGTCCGTCCGTATGTCTGTCCGTCTGATGTTTGTGAACAAACGACAGCTGCGACTGCGACAGGGCAGACCAGCCCTGAGGAAGACCACGAAAAGATGGTCGAAACGTCGGCTACACAGCCTTCGACGCGCCGTCACCCGGACAGCCAAGATCGTTTACTATGGCCGCGGAAGCCTACGACTTCAATATGACGTTAAGTTTATGTTGGTGTATCGTTTTGTTTTTTCAAAAATTACACAAATGTAATTTTTTTCAAATATCTCTTGGGCTGTTAATTTTCACATTTCCATCGATTTGAATACATTATTACATTTGTGAGTGAATGTGCTTTAAATTACTTCCAATGAAGGTTTTCGAGAACTCAATAGATTCGTGTAAAAGAGCTTCATATTTGCATTTTTCATAATGCTTAATCGCCATTTTCTTAAAAATAGCTTCAAATTTTTCAATAAAAATTTGTATTTAGGACGAGGTTTTACTCCTCTTTAATATTCTTGAAGTCATATTTCGTTTCTACCATTAAGAAAAGCGAAAAGCTGAGGAAATATCAAAAAAATATTTTTAGACGACGATAGATGGCAGCTGGAATGAGGATGGGGCAAGACCGTTAAGTCTGTCTACACCAAAGAAATTAGAAAACTTTACTACGAAAAAGTCTGTGCTATTCTGTAGCACCTCTAGTTTTCTTATTACCTTTGTTCAATCTGCATACCTTCATTACGAAATATCCACCGCAATATTTCTATATTTATTCAATAATAATCTCCTAAAAATGAAAATTGTTAATTACACACAGAACACAAATATTTTCTTGATTAATTCCCTTATAATAAACAATAATTTTCAATTTATTTCAACGTCATTACTCGTTATATTTGCAATGAATCGATTGATTTGATTTGATTTGATTTTTTCATGTTTCCGGGCGCGTCAACTGCTCAGGTCATTAGTCCCGTTAGTGTAGTGCATGTTTTTTCTCGGGAGATGGCGGTGATCTTCCCCCGCTGGATGGCGAGATCCGGCGCCGACCTACCGTCGGCTAGTGGGGTTTCCCCCTAACCAGGACTCTCCCACCAGCGGGCACCGCCCCAGCCGGGACAAGCTCTAAGCTCCCGACCGGTCTCCCGGAATATGTGGTAGTGTAGTGCATGTTAGTGCAAGTGTGTGTGTAAGGGCAAGGATAGGACAAGGAAGAGGAAGGACAGATCGCGCGCGGTCCGTGGCCCGTTTGATAGAGTACTGCTCCGGCATTCGCCTGGTGTTGATCGGAGAAACCACGGAAAACTACCGATCAGAGCAGCCGGCCGCTAGAATTCTCCTCCAGACAGCAGCTGAATTCGACCTAGCTGAAAAGCTAGTGTCGAAAATCCTGCCGCCGTCAGGACTCGAACCTAAGACCTCCCGGTTAGAGGCGCTGCAGTGACATCAGTTGATGCACTGAGCTACCGCTACCGGTGCAATGGATCGAATTCGATATGTTTATGATAATATATAATTATAGTATATTAATATAATATAGGAATATACAGGGGCGTGTGGTGATTACATTGTATACCCCAGCTGCTAGCGATCAACCAACTTCCTCCACCACTAACGTACAGTGGATAATCTTTTTTCACTAGTTCTGTTTCGACCATAAATATTTATTCTTTTTACATTATGCACAGTCCTGCCAGTCACACCCTTAATGGTTCGGAATGCTATTCGAAAATTCGGGGCATCTAGTGTTCTGATCACGTGTGTCAGAACAACCTTACTGCAACATGCCAAGAGACCGGTCGGGAGCTTAGAGTTGAGCTTGTCCCGGCTGGGGCGGTTCCCCGCAGGTGGCAACCGGTGTCCCGCTATTCGCCCGTTTGTTAGGGTACTGCACTGACATTCGCCTGGAGTTGACAAGAGAAACCACGGAAAACTACGGATTAGAGCCACCGGCCTCTAGAATTCTCCTCCAGACGGGGATTGAATTCGACCTAGCCGATAAGCTAGCGTCGAAAATCTTTCCAACGTCATAACTCGAACTCTAGGACCTCCCGGACACAGGCACTGCAGTGACGTCAGTTGATACTCTGAGCCACCATTGCTGGTGCCGAGGGTTTAAGAAAAAGCGCATCCGAGCAAGGCATGCTACGATGTGCGTGCATCATCGTTCATCGTTTTTAGGGCTGTAGACCAGCCCTGAAGAAGATCGCGAAAACGATGATCGAAACGTCGGCAATTCTGCCCTCAACGCGGCGTCACCCGGACAGCCAAGATCTTCATGATTCTGGCCGCGGAAGCCCACGACTTCATTTAACGCAATTGTATGCCACTATGTCAATACATTCCCACCTCCTCAGGGTGACTACGGAGGGGAAGCCGGAAAGAGCAACCGGGAGCGGTAGCTCAGTGCATCAACTGATGTTACTGCAGCGCCTCTGATCGGGAGGTCCTAGGTTCGAGTCCTGACGGCGGCAGGATTTTCGACACTAGCTTTTCAGCTAGGTCGAATTCAGTCGCTGTACGGAGGAGAATTCTAGCGGCTGGCTGCTCTGATCGGTAGTTTTCCATGGTTTCTCCGATCAACACCAGGCGAATGCCAGAGCAGTACCCTACCAAACGGGCCACGGACCGCGCGCGATCTGTCCTTCCTCTTCCTTGTCCTATCCTCTCCCTTTACACACACACTTACTCTAACATGCACTATACCACCACATATGCCGGGGGACCGGTCGGGAGCTTAGAGCGTGTCCCAGCTGGGGCGGTGCCCCGCCGGTGGGAGAGTCCTGGTTAGGGGTAAACCCCACTAGCCGACGGTAAGTCGGCGCCGAATCTCGCCATCCAGGTGGGAAAGATCACCGCTCATATCCCGAGGAAAAACATGCACTACACTAACGGGACTAATGACCAAAGCAGTTGACGCGCCCGGAAACACGATAAAATCAAATCAAATCAACCCACCTCCTCAGGGTGACTGCGGAGGGGAAGCGGGAAAGAGCAAGGCAAGCTCCGTTGACGAGCCAACGCGGCCGCGGGCGTTACGGAGCGGAGGCGAAGGCGTGACGCTCGGATGCGCGTCCTCGGTAGGGACAGTTACCCGGGCGCGGGGCGGCGCGGCGCGGCGGCACTGAAGCAACAGCGAAAGTGGAACGAGCGTCTCCGTCGCGCTCCGGTGCGCGCGGCAGATCGCGGCAGGTGATCGCTGCCCCGACGGCGAGCGCTGTTTGGACAAACAGCTCAGGCGAATGCAGAAATGGAACTAGGCCGGAACACGCTGCAGAACGGGTGGTGATTCAAAGCGTTGCAGTGGGCAAGTTATTTAATCTTATGGACGACTGTCACAAATTGAATGCATAATATATGTTACTGGGCCACATGTTACTGACAGACCACATCATTAAACATGAGAAGGTTTATTCACTATTATTATTATTATTATTATTATTATTATTATTATTATTATTATTATTATTATTATTATTATTATTATTATTATTATTATTTTCAAAATGTATATTATACTTGGTAAGTTAACTTAGCAAAACTAGTGAATATACAACAGCACATACTTTCTCGCTTTATTTGTTTCGTAATATTTCAATCCTAGTTGAACCCACTAAAATGATTCCAACCTGCAAACATATTTGGCAGGAATGGGCGCAAACCATACCTTAATTTCCACAGGCGACAGAAAGATACACACAAGAAGGGAAACATTTCGTCGGATATCAGTTTTTCGGTAACAAGGACCCATAAAACGTGTATTGGGAGAACATTACGTAATCAAGAAAGTAATTTACTACATAAAGAAGTTAAGTAAACAATTTTTAGGTATTAAGAACTCACAAAACGTGTTTTTCTGACGACAAATCAGCATTTTACTCACAAAATTACAATATTTTTCGATACTATGTAGTTTTATTGTCCGGGATATTAAAAATGTCTTCAGGAACACAATTTTATGCCCGAAGAAAGGATGGGAATAATAATATAATTCATATTAGTCTCAGTGTGGAGACGATGTGGTGACGAAGTTTTAAGAAATATTAAGGATTTTATTTAAACAATTTTATCCCATTACATTATAAATATCTCTTTCTATCACAATAGTGTTTTTATATGTTTCAATATAAATGTTTTCTTGCACATGTTCTTGATTACTTTATGGTAACAATGAAATTATTATGACCGTAAACAAGTCATAATAATTCGATGATACTATGACAGTCGTAAAAAATTAATCGTCAGATCTTTGTGTCACGTATCGGATCTAGCTGAAAGGTGGAGTGCTTCTGAAGAGATGTACTTACCATCTCTCTCCGATATTCGCATGCAAATAATGTGACGAGTCTTCTCTATTTGTTTCATGACACAGAGCTGTCAATAGTGCTCACCTGCAGATATGACGTACTTATACACGTATTTTCCTCAATTATTTTCCAACTCACCGTCAACTGACACCTGAAAAGCTTGGAAACGTCCTAGACCCTGGGCATCGAGAGCCCCTTTTTGAAACGCGGCTGCGTGGGTCTGATGGTGACAGTCGAGTGGTCCGAGGTGAGGTGGGGCGGTGTGTGAGTGGCAGGTGCTTGGAGGCAGACGGCGGCGGTGCCGTGCGGCACGGCGCATGGTGGAACTGGACGGGATTGCGATGGGTGGTGAGAGGCGTGATGGGGTGGGGCGGATTGATTGATTGATTGATTTTTTCGTGTTTCCGGGCGCGTCAGCTGCTTCGGTCATTAGTCCCGTTAGTGTAGTGCATGTTTTTTCCGCGGGAGATGGCGGTGATCTTCCCCCAGTGGATGGCGAGATTGGGCACCGACCTACCGTCGGCTTGCAGGGTTTGCCCCTAACCAGGACTCTCCCATCAGCGGGGCACCGCCCCTGCCGGGACAAGCTCTAAGCTCCAGGTCGGTCTCCCGGAATATGTGGTAGTGTAGTGCATGTTGTGGTAGTGTAGGGCACCGACCTACCGTCAACTAGCGGGGTTTTCCTCAAACAGGTATCTCCCACCAGCGAGGCACCGCCCCAGCCAGGACCATCTCTAATCTTCCGACCGGTTTCTCGGAATATGAAGTAGTGTAGTTCATGTTAGTGTAAGTATGTTATAGGACAAAGAAGAGGAAGAAAAAGATTAGCACGCGGTCCGAGGCCCGTTTGTGAGAGTACTGCTCCGGCATTCGTCTGGTGGTGATCGGAGAAACCACGGGAAACGACCACTGAATTCGAAGTAGCTGAACGTGTCGAAAATTCTTCCGCCGTCTAACGTAAGACCTCACGGTCAGAGGCGCTGCAGTGACATCAGTTGATGCACTGAGCCCCGCTCGCGACCCGGTGGCTCGCAGTGGGGCGGGGCAGGGCGGGGTGTCGAGGGCCGCTGCGGAACGGGGATGAGCAGAGCGGGTCGCGCCGGCGCATGACGTGGCGGGCCGGGGCGGAGAGGGGCGGGGAGGCGAGACGCCGCGCGCTGGCGTCCGCTTCGCCCGCGCATTGACATCCGCGGAACAAAGGGCGCCGCGTCCCTTCTAAGTGCCTGGCGGCGCGCGCTCGCAACGCGACAATCCCTGCCGGGTCGCCAACCCTTCCTCTCAGCCCTCGCAAGTCCCGGCCACGCCCCCCTCCGCCCCTGCAGCATCGCTATATCCCCGTCGAGAGTCACCGGGAGTAGTAGCCCAGTGCATCAACTGATGTCACTGCAGCACCTCTGACCGGGAGGTCCTAGGTTCGAGTCACGACTAGCGTGTCAGCTAGGTCGAATTCAGTCGCTGTCTGGAGGAGAATTCTAGAAGCCGGCTGTTCTAATTGGTAGTTTTCCGAGGGTTTCTCCGATCAACACCAGGCGAATGCCGGAGCAGTACCCTAACAAATGGGGCCACGCACCGCGCGCGACTTTTCCTACCTCTTCCTCGCCCTATCATTTCCCCTTATACGCGCTTACACTAACATGCACTACACATCATGCCGGGACACCGCATGGGAGAGCTTGTCCAGGCTGGGACTGTGGCCCGTTGGTGGGAGATACCTGATCCCGCTAGTCGATGGTAGGTCGGCACCGAATCTCGCCATCCAACGGAAGCAGATCACTGCTCCCTCTGATGAAAAAATGCACTATACTTACGGAAATAATAATCTCAGTAGTTAACGCGCGCGGAATCACTAACAACCAACCGACCACCAATCGCCGCTACATCCACTTTCACCCCCGGCGCCGGCGCCACCGCCGCCATCACTACCACCACAGGCGCTGCACTCCCAGCATCGCATTCTGACGCGAGCGTTCCGCAGGCGGCGGGGGCGGGGCGGGGCGCGGGCGGCGATGTCCGAGGCCGGCGGCCGGGCGGGCGCGCGGGGCGGTGAAACCCGGAGTTCAAGGGGCTGGCTCTCCGGGGGCGACCGTGACGGACAGTGCTTTTTGTTCCGCCACGCGCGGCTCATCCCATTCAGCTGCCAGCGCAACGCGGGCGAGCGCGGGCGCCGCGCCTCGTCGCCGTGGACGGGGGCGGGGGCGGCGGGGACGGGCGCACGAGCGGGGAGCGGGGAGGCGCCGTCAGCTGCCGCCCGCAGCCCCGGCTGTCACAGTCGCCGGCGGCCCGTCAGCCTGCGAGCGAGCGAGCGCGCGCAATATTATCTTCATCCCGTCGTGCTTCTGTCTGCTGCCGCCGCCCACGCACCTCCTCTCTCGGCCCCGCCTCTCCTCGCCATTCGTCGCCCCTCCACGCAACTTCTCGCCCCTCCACTACACATTCTGTACTCCAGCCAGCCCCTCTATTCTCCACTCTACTCGCTCTTCCCCTCTACTCGCTCTTCCGCTCTACTCGCTCTTCCGCTCTACTCGCTCTTCCGCTCTACTAGCTCTTCCGCTCTTCCGCTCTACTCGCTCTTCCGCTCTACTCGCTCTTCCGCTCTACTCGCTCTTCCGCTCTACTCGCTCTTCCGCTCTACTCGCTATTCTTCGCTCTTCCGCGCTCTCGCTCTTCCGCTCTACTCGCTCCTTCCGCTCTACTCGCTCTTCCTTCCGCTCTACTCGCTCTTCCGCTCTACTCGCTCTTCCGCTCTACTCGCTCTTCCGCTCTACTCGCTCTTCCGCTCGACTCGCCTTCCGTCACTCGCACTACCCGTCCTCCACTCCAACTCCCCACTCCGCTAATTCAACACCATTCCCTTTCCCTCCATTCCACTCTTCAACCAGTCGTTTCATTCTCCACCGAGCCCCTCCACTCCACTCTCCATCCCTGTACTCCACTCCCCGTCATTAGTCTTCTCTCCTCTCCACTCTACTCCCCGTTCCTCCACTTCCCGCCCCTTCATTCCCTGCCACTCTTCTTCTCTGTCCTCCACTCCACACTTTGCTCCTCCACTCCCCGATAATCCATGCCATTCCTCACCCCCTCCATTCCACTCTCCATCCAGCCCTCCATTCTCCACCTGTCCCTCCACTCCATCCTCTACTTCCCTTACCCCTCCACTCTCTACCAGCCATTCTCCCCGCCCATCCACTTCCCGTCCTACCCAGCATTGCCGCCTCACACCCTTTTAACATCTTCGGCCCTCACGCACCCGCCGTGCCATCCCTGCTTCCTTTTCGTCATTCCGACAGACGCCCACGCTGGCCCGGTACTCTGTCTGGCCTCGCCCGCCCCCACCCACGAACCGATCTGTCTCTTCTGACACTACTCGCTCTGCAGCAGCCCGTTCTGAAGGCTCATCCAACACCCGCTTCTCACTCGCTGGCCCGCATTACAGTCCTGTGCACGTTTCCAATCGCCACCTCGCCAATGCATTTGCTTTGACTCCGTGACTTTGTGTGACAGGTTCTCTGTCAGGTATTCTAATCGCCAAAACTTCCTCCCTACTCATGGGATCATATTTCTATTTTTCAGAGTTTTCTACACTTCTTTTTAGTCTTGGAGAAGCCCATTTTGTAGCAGGTCCCGTCTCGTCTCTTTAGTTACGTCCCCTATTGGTTATTTGTTTCTTCTGCTCCTACTCGTCCGGTCACAACCCTTTCTGATAACTCCTATTTCTTCTGCTTGTGTGGTCACTCTGATTCCCTCTCCACTATTGTGCACACTACTGTGCGTGTTACCGGGCTGTATACGTTCTGAATCTGCCGTGGGTTGACCTGTTTCAGTTCCGTTTCTTTATATTTAATAGAATTTGTATAAAGAATAATTTTATATCTTTACGCCTTTCTCATCTCCCGCTTCTGTCTCTTCACCTCTTTTGTCTCTACTTTCACCCACTGTGAGGCCAGTCTCCTTTGTTTCAATCCCTGATTTGATATGCAAGGCTGTCGTGTCACTTCTTACCGATCCGCATCATTTATTAAAAACATCCACATCTGCTCGCTCCTTTAACTTCCTCTCTGATGACTTTCTTCGCCGTAGTTTTGAAGTTCCAATGCACCCGTTTTAACCTCACTGTTTAACATTTTTTTCTATTTAGGAAAAAAGAATAAAATGGATCTAGAACATCACGGTGAAGTTCTATAAATTAATGCTTGTATCTTTACGAATATAATGTTCAGCTAGTTTTTAAATACGTAAAGCCAAAGTAAGGACACAAAAATCGTCGGTAATTAGATTCGAACAGACAATCTCGAGTTGTGTACTCTTGGATTCTAATAAAAATACATCAATACATTTTATTCAATTGAAAAACTACGATAAAGCACAGGCTTATTTTATATATTGAGAACGGCCTTGAGAATAATTGCCACCTTGATTCTGAACTAGCCTACAAACGTATTACTTCGACCGTAGTATTACATTCTCTTACATTTATAAAAAATGGCTGAAACATGCGTGCTAGACGCGGACTTCTGGAACATATAAAACTGACCATCTCACGAGCTTTCACCACTAGTAAAGCAACGTTTTTTCTGCGCAGTGATATAATAAACTCTACAAAGTTTGGATCAAAATAACTATGGAGTCCTGCTTTAAAAACATAAAAATATTCTATCGTTCCTGTATTTTGATCACGACGCCTTTCTGTGCAATCCGTTACATATCCCTCTTTTTCGCAAGTTCTTCCCCGACTCCTACCCTTCCCCCCCGTCCTTTCTGCTGGCAACCTCCATCTCCTCTCCACTGCGTCGCGAAATATCTGCCAGCCCAACTTCGTTCGCGGGATTCGTGGAACAGTGCGACAGCAGCGCGAACGAAATGAAAAGTGTGCAGTGGTCCTCGGTTGTCATGTGGGGGAGCTGGGAAGCGGTGGTGGTTGGGGGTAGAAAAAGGACGACGGAATGGAGAGGAGAAATGAATAATTCATCGAGAGATTCCGGGGTCTTATTGCATCAGATATGAAGCCTGGCGACAAAGTGCTCGCCCGCGTACGAGTGTCTAAATCGCGAGCTCAGTTACTACGTTTTGTATTGGGCAATGTAGACCCCTTGCCGGGGAGATTTTCATAATGACGAACGGATTGATAACGCACATACATCAAGTGCGAGGGGATTCTCTGTGTCTCCCGGTACTAATGTTGCAGTTGTGCTCAAAGCGTCGAAATGGTCCGTCATATCTCCTCCTGTCGCCTTCTAGCTCTTGTTGAGGAAAAGAGCCGCTTTTTGCTCATTTGCAGCGATAAAGCGGGCAGATTGCGGTGAGAGTTGATTCACGACGGAACGGAAAGCACGACGTGAGATAATGCAGAACTCAGAAGAATCTCTCGAGTCGGATTCCTTTACGAGGGGAGGATAATATGCATGCGTGTGTCTGGTTGTTAATCTTAAGTAGAATGTTCATTCATAATGGGAGGATTGGAGCGAGAAAGAAATGTTCCTACGTAAGAGCTAGGTTCTGGCAGACTGACAGGCGTCGTTCATTTTCTCTGGAGTTAGATGATTTCGAGGAATTACACCTCTAGAAATGAGATTAAAAACCCTGCAACATTACTGATATTTTACTTTCTCGCATATTTTTTTGCTTTTTCTTGACGATGACAAAAAACCGTTGAATTAGATCATTACAAATACATAATAAATTTTGTAACGGTGAAAATTCTTCATATTTCTGATCTATTTAGTAAATATTTTATTTTTAAAGGTTTATCAAAAATAACAAGCCTAATAATATCACAATGAAAGAAATAAAAATACTATTTTACATGCTTGTGTTAGCAAGTCAAATGTTAATTACAAGTAATTGTTCAATATTGTTTTGCCTACATAATGTTTATCGTTACTCTTTGCAACAAAATGTTCGCAAAACATGCGGTACCTCTATTACTGATTACAGGAGCCCGTATTGGCCAATTACGTTGTACTGCGGAAAGATCGCTCGTCATCCATTTGTCAACCCGCATTCATCCATTAAACCGGCTCATACGGCTGGATGTTTTCAATATTATTCGCGGCAATATTCGCACTGCCAATCAAGACTCAGTGATTTGTCAGATCACTTCAAATCGTAACGAAAAATTCTGACAGACAAAATCAAATTGTTCCTTTGAGGTCGCATACATTTTTCCCCAAGATATAATTCATCATCATTCTCGTCGCCGTTGTTTTTCTCTTTCAATAATTTGAAATGCACTTGTCACAAACGTTTTTAAACATTCTCAGTTCTGTTGTCTGTCTCATTACCTATTAATTCTCCATTTAGATCAAAGGCCCCCTGTATACAGAGGGGCAGCTGAAATACTTGAGTTTGTCAGCCACCACAAGTTTACTTATACTGAATTAAAGTTATTTCCACTCAAAAAGCTCTCCTCAGGATGACCGTTGAATTACAGAAATGACAAATTTAGTTACGTCCCTGGTCACCTTATGTTGAGTTGAACATCACTACTCAAAGCAAAACGTTCCGAAATTTCAAGCATATGAGCCACGATAAATTAGGCTTTGTAGGCTTTTTCTTTATTGTTATCCCCAGTGCGAAGCTTTTTAGTCATATCTAGGATGCAAAGATGATAACGATTAAGACGAATGATATGAATGACAAAAGAAAAATAGTGAAATAGTAGAAAATGGAAACGGAATAATACTGAGTAAATCTACCAAACATCAGTTTTGTTCATATCAACTTCTACATGGATCAATGGGGATTCGAACCCCCGTACCCAGAGACAGAAGGTAGCCATTCTGCCGGGCTGAAGTGGCCTACGGGATTAATTAATACCACTACAGTGCCTATGACCGGAATGCCCTAGGGCTCGAGTCCCGACTGTGGCAAGATTTTCGACATTTGCTAGAGAGCTAGGTCGAGTTCACCCGTTGTCTGGAGATTTCTAGCGGCCGGCTGCTCTGATCGATATTTTTTCGTGGTTTCCCCGATCAACACCAGGCGAATGCCAGATCAGTACCGTAACAAACCAGCCACGGACCGCGCGCGATCTTTCCTTCCTCTTCCTTGCCATGTCCTCATCCTTTAGTACATATGTACTTACATGCTCTACACTACCACACATACCGGGAGAGCGGTCGGGGACTTAGAACTGGTCCCGGCTAGGGCGGAGCCCCGCTAGTGGGAGATATCTGGTTGAGGCAAAACCTCGCAAGCCGACATGTAGATCGCCACCGGATTTCATCATTCAGTGGGGGAAGATAATCGCCACCTCTCGCGACAAAAACATGCAAAGCTACATTTATGAGACTTTTACCTCAGCAGTTGGCGCGCCCGGAATCATCAATCAATGAATGTGACCGGTGTGACCACTACACCTTGGGGGGGGGGGCACACATTACACACTATCAGTGCACTTGGAACCTCTCGGATGGAAGCTGCAGACGCACGTCTCGTGAGGACGACCGAAACATTCAATCAATGTGCCCTACACCTCGGGGGCCACTCATGATACACTATCAATGCACTAGCAACCTCTCGAACGGAAGCTGCAGAGGCGCATCTCGCGAAGACGGCCGAAACATTCCATCGATGTGACCAGTGTGATCACTACTCTTCGGGGCGCTACTCATGACACACTATCAGTGCACTTGCAAGCTCTCGGATGGAAGCTACGGAGGTGCGTCTCGTGAGGACGGCCGAGGGTAGCGCCGAGACGCAATTTCCCGCCGCCGCCGCCACCTCCGGCCCGCGCGGCCGCAGACCTGTTGCCGCAATTAAAACACTGTGGGGAACTTTCTCTGGATGCACGCGCGCGGCCGCTGCGGCGTGTCATCTGGCACGACAGTCGGGCAGTGGACCGGGAGCGAAGACTCGGTGCATCAACTAATGTCGCTGCAGTGCCTCCGACCGGGAGGTCCTAGGTTCTAGTTCCGATAGCGGCAGAATTTTCGACTCTAGCTTTTCAGCTAGGTCGAATTCACTCGCTGTCTGGAGGAGAATTTTAGCAGCCGGTTGCTACGATCGGTAGTTTTCCGTGGTTTCTCCGATCAACACAAGGCAAATACCGAAGAAGTACCCTAACAAACGGTCCGTGCACCGCGCGCGATCTTTCCTTCCTCCACATTGTCCTATCTTCACCCCTTACCCACCCACATACACTTACATGCACTACACTACCAAACATGCCAGGAGACCGGTTGGGGACTTAGAACTTGTCCAAGCTGGGGCGGTGTCCCGCTGGTGGGTGATACCTGGTTGGGGAAAACCCCGCTAGTCGACGCGGATCTCGACATCTGGGGAAGATCACCGCCACCGCCCGATGAAAAGCATGCACTACACTTACTGGACTAATGACCTCAGTAGTTGACGCGCCGGGAATCACTAACAAGCAATTAATCAACCCGGAGAATGGACGGCGCGGCGGAGCCTGCCAAGTTGGAGCTCTTGGTCCAGGAGGGAACCTGAATGATACATGAAGCGATGATTACAGAAAAGTACTAAAGTACTAAAGTAGAAAAGTACTTCATTGAATCGGTTATTTCGGCAGGACATCGTACTTATATGCAATCTTTGCAAAAGGTACCGTATTTAACGGCGTACAAGACGCTTTTTTTCCTTTAATAACTCGTCAAAAACATGATGCGTCGTATACAACTGATGGAAATTTTTGTAACTGGTTGGATATCTAGGAAAGAGGATTACAAAAATTAAATTTTTGTACACTGAAAAACAGGAATTTGTATTTCCAAAAAATCATTATTAAAGGAGATGAGAGTATTGTAAGAAAAAAATGCTGTAAATTTCGTTGAGTCAGCGTCATGGTATAGCAGGTTTATGGAAAGACACCACTGCACCTCGGGGGGTCACTCAAGACCCACTATCAGTGCGTACTAGAAAAAATAGTCTATACTATTAGAAAGTAAGAAATACTGTAATAAATAACTAAGAAATACTAGCAGTGCGTTTTACATTCCATGCGAACTAGAAAAAATCATAAAGACTCCCGGCGGAAAACAAAGAAAGATCATTGTTTTCTATTGGTCATAATTCCCACGCCTTTCATGAAAGTAAGATCGTCATCCCGGGGGCCGAGATCGCTAAGGCAGTAGTATCGTAGTGATCTCGGACCGAAGGGTCGCTATTTCCAGTCCCGCCTCGGACATGGTTGTATTTGTGTTCGTCCTTTCACCCCTTATCATCACCATTTCGGTTCACCTTCATAGTTACCATAACGTTAATACCAATAGTGGTCGCTAATGACCAAGATGTTAATGCGACCTTAATTAACAAAAAAAATTAAGATCAAGTATAAAATTGAAAATTAAAGAATGAAATCCTTCTTCAAAATAAGACTGCGTCTTATACACTGTGCGTCTTATACACCGACAAATACGGTAGGTTACACTTCTTGGTTCAGAGTATGTTTTTACCAAATACACTATACATTCGTAAATATTATCTAGGGAGGCATAAGTAGTTATTTTCTGTGTACTTCTGGTAGACCTCTTCACCGAAGTTGCGGCGTGTTTTATCGAGTAGCGCGAGCCAAACAGATACCGTTCATACCGATATGAACTTTTCGAAATAACCAGCTCAATTTTATTTTCTGTTCCGAAGGTCGTCCAGATCCTTTAACACTCCTCTCCCAAAATATTGATACTGGTAATTTCAAAACAACGTTAACACCAAGTGTTTCTCTACTTTCACAGTCACATCACGTACAAGTCAAACCTTCCTGAAATAGTTGCTGCTGGATAAACGGGAAGAGAAGTGGCGCTGACGCTCAAACAATAACGAATTCTTGAGTTTGAATTTCTTAACCAGTTGTAGATGATAATTATCTTGCAATATTCTTTCTCGAATACTTAAAATCTACATAACGACTTATTTAATAGAGTAGTATTGGAAGACAGTGAAAGTTGATGAGCACAAAGTGTTTATACAAATATAATGATTTTTTTCTCAGAAGATGATATGTCAATGACCTAGGTCGTTTGCCTTGAATTACACAAGACATGCTTTCATCAAAACGTTAGCTGATCTTTGCGAAACAGTCAATAGGGAACGGTTTCTCTGTTAATCGCTAATTTAACACTTTGATAAAACTTGTATATAATCCCTTCCATTGCATTATGAAAGTTGAATTAATATAGGTTTTACAATCTTGTCCTTTCTGAGTTCTAAATACCTTCGTTTGTTGGATCTCCTTTCATACGTAGATGATAAGGGTCATTCATCATTATGTGAGCGTTTTTGAATAGCTGTGTGTTGGTGGTTGTAAAATAAATGAACAATGTTGGATTGCATCAAGGCAATTTAACTCTTAAAAACTAATTATCTGTAGGTTCCTTTTATTTTACTGGGCTCCAGTCTTTGCATAATACTTGAAACTGACTGAACTGTCAAACCACCAAACGCCTTATTCAATCGGTCAAATGCCCACATTCCTAAATACAAGCACCTAAGGAAACTATGTTAGTTCGACAACCACGTCTACGATATTCCACATTAAATATTTTGGGAAATACAGAGATGATAGCGTTCAATCGATTCATTACATGTGCCTAATACTTTACGCTCATGTCAGTTATTTGGTGAGAAAATATCATTTAAAAAGTTTGCATTCAAGTTATGTGAAGTACAATCTTGGGAATGATTCAAGTATTTGTTCTTGAAACATCAATATACCTCATTTAAAGACAAAGTACACGTCAAAACATATACCCCAAGATCGAACCAATATCAATGTGTTTCATCTTCATAATCAGAATATGCAGACAACATGCTTTGTGAGTACCATTAGATACATAATTAAAAATTATCATACATCAAAGAATGAACGGACTCTAAAGACCAATCTGTGGATCTTTTCTTGGTATGCCCATACTCTTACATTCTTAGCGGTTGAAGCTCCACGGTTAAATATATCAGCTAAGAACAAATGGAATCCAGGGGCAAACTTAAGTACATCTTCTTCAGAGTTAGTGCAACACATATAGTCATTGCTCATGAATAGACGCGCAAATCATGTGACAGCTAAGAGGGTCAATGTAGGTGTAGGGGCGAGTCGCGTAGTGAAGTAAGCAAGGCATACCTGAACGGCGGCGGCGGCAGAGGAAACGCCAGAAGCCGGAATTTGACGATACATGATGTTGGGGGTGGGTTTTGCGGTGGCGGGTCGGTACTGAGAGTAGAGGGTAGGACGGGAATGGCGGGAGTAACGGTGGAGGCAGCGGTATTGGGGCTGTAAGTATTGGTATTGGGGATGGAGGTGGCGGAACGGAGGTGGCGGGAACGGAGGAGGCGGGGACGGAGACGGCAGGAACGGAGGTGGCGGGGGCGGAGGTGGCGGGGACGGAGGTGGCGGGGACGGAGGCAGCGGGGACGGTGGTGATGCGGACTTAGGTGACATGGATGGAGGTGGCGGGAACGGAAGTGGCGGGGTCGGAAGTGGAGGGGAGGGAGGTGGCGGGGGCGGAGGTGGCGAGGACGGAGGTGGCGGGAACGGAGGAGGCGGGGACAGAGGAGGCGGGGCGGAGGAGGCGGGGCGGAGGAGGCGGGGAAGGAGGCGGGGACAGAGGAGGCGGGGACGGAGGCGGCGTGGACGGAGACAGCATGGGCGGAGGCAGCGGGGACGAAGACACCGGGGTTGTGGTGGAGTGGGGAGGAGATAAGTGCTGTGATCCTGAGGGGAGAAGGGGTGCGGTGAGAGCGGGGAAAGGTCGTGGGGCGGGGACGGGTGACGGGTGGGGGCGGGCTGGGACGGACGGGGGTGGGGGCGAGGACGGAGTCGTGAGGCGGCGAAAGTGAGCGACCGCCGTCCAGGTGCGGCGCTTCCCTCGACGTGCCACCGCACCTCACAAAAGAAATCTGACAGGAAAATATATGATGGTCGTTTGCCCCCGTAAAATCTTTGATTTGCTACGTTCGCTGTCAGTTTGAGTGATGCAAACGGGAGGAATCGGGACGTGGGTGGATGGAACGTGAAATGCTTCTGTTACTTTTCAGCTGTCAGCGTGACTCGGAGAAAAATTACTGGACAGATGAAGTAGTATCTTCGAGGTAGGTGAGGTGTCTTTATGTACTCTAACTTGAAAACAGCATTTTAGGAACTACACGACTAAATTAAGAATACATAAATGTTGTCACGCAGAGGTTGTCGTTCATTGGCAAAATCTGCTAAATTGTGTTTGCAGTAAGACCAACGAAATTGTTATAGAATTAGTCTTGAAATTTCATTCCAGTGACTAGAAACGAGAAGTTACGAAATGTATCTGGAGAAATAATTATCCTTTCAGATTTATTTGCAGCGAGATCATTAAACAACACATTAACAATTGCAATTGCACTAGACTGTCCTAGATAGTTTGATGTTGCTTTTTGTATAAAATAGCAATAAAATGTTTTACATCTATATAAATGTTCTAGAGAAATACAATGAACCTTCTGGTTGCAAAAACGGAATTATGCATTGTTTAAAGCAATGTTAGTCATGATGACGACTAAGAAACTAGTTAGGATGCTTGAATAAAGGACAAGCTTAATTAACAGATCGTAAGAGAAAGAACAGTCACGGGTCATCATTTGTAAATAACGTCAAAGAAAGCAGAAAATAGCAAGAGAGAAGCGATGGATTAAGAAGTACATGAGGCTTTACAAAAGTGAAGTGAAAGAAGCGGGTAAAAAAAGGAACAGCTCATTACTGTCTGTAAAAATCAGTGGTACAGACAAATAATCCGAAAGAATACGGAGGAAGACAATGATGACGATAATAAGGAGAATGAGTAGCAAGAGAACAATGAGGCGAAAAGTAAGAAACAACAAGTAGAGGAAAATGTAAAGAAAAAGTAGAAGTAGGCAGGAATATGAAGAGAATGAGATGATGAATACGGAAGAAAGAGAGATGAATGGAGATGAATGTAGAAAAAAAAGAAGCAGGAAAGAATGAAGGGTCTGAGGAAGTAGACAAGGATGAGAAGTACGGGATAGATATTAAGGAGAAAGAAAACACGAAAGAAAGAAATAGGAAACACGGGAGAAAGAAGTAGACAGAAGAAAATTGAAGAGAACATGAGAGAGAATTGAAGGCGAATGCAAGAGAATCAGGATGTAAAGGGGAACGAATAATAGAAGAAACAGAAGAAGAGAAGCAAGAAAATGAGAATAGAAGCAGGAAAGAAACAAGCGAGAAGACGCTAAAAATGATGTGAAGGGGGGGGGGTAGGTGGGAGGCAGAGTGAGATTAGCGCGTGATTACAGGGGCGCGGCGGTGCGTGGCTGGCGTGGCGCAGTGCGTCCGAGGTCCGGCGGAGGGGGCGGGGCGCTCGGGGCCTGAATAAATAACGGTCGCCGGCGGAGGACGCGCGCCGCCTGCGAATGCGAGCGACTCGTCGCGCCGCCAGTAATCGATTCGCCCCCGGCGGCGGAGGAGAAGCACCGGCCCTCGGCGCGGGGCGGGGAGGAGCCAAAAGGGGAGACGAGCGACGGAGATGGGGGAGGGGCGCAGCGGAGAGAAGTGTGGAGGGGCGTGGAGAGGCGGGGAGTCAGCGGTGGAGAAGGGGAGCGGCGCGACGGAGAGGAGCAGGGAGGTGCGAGCGGGGAGTGGAGCGGTGGAAAAGGGGAGGGGCCGGGCGGGGCGGAGAGGGGCGTGGAGAGACGAGGAGAGGCGGGGAGGAGCGAACGGGGAGTGGAGCGGCGGAAATGGGGAGAGGAAGGGCGGGCAGAGCCGAGAAGGGGCGGTGTGGGGCGGGGGAGGGGCGGGGCTTGGAGGGACGAGGAGGCGTAAGGCGGAGAGAGACGGGGAACGGCGGGGCGGGCAGGGGCGAGGACGGGCGGAGATGGGCAGTGTGAAGCGGGGCAGGACGCGAGAGGACGGGGAGGAGCGAGCGGGGCATGGAGCGGGGGGAGAGGCGGAACGGCGCGGCGGGGTTCTGGGCGGAGCGCCGGGCCGAGCGGGGACCGGAGTGAGACGGGGAGGGGCAGAGTAGGGCAGGGGGTGGCGGGGCGTTGCTGGGTGAGACGGGAAGGAGCGAGCAACGGAGGCTAGGCGAGACGGAGACTGGCTTTGTCGAAATGTTGCTTATGGAGGAAGGCACTGTCCGTCAAAAGCTTCGGTTTCCCAGCGAATGGACACTGATGGGAAAGACTAATGTTAAGAAATGAGGTAGATTCAGAGCGTAGTGTGTACCTGCATAAGGCTAGAAGGGGATGAAGAAAAAGCAGCACAAAAAGCGCTATTTTTATTCTTCAACTATTAGAAATATTCCTGAGAAAATAATTGTTGAAATAAGTGAACAAATTGTGGAAGTGTGGAATAGAAAACGCACAGAAAAAGTGGGAACCACTAATCGACAAACTAATAGATCTTTTTAAATGAATGTTGACTCCTTTGCATACTTCTGTCGTTAAGTGTCGTGCTGTGAATGAAATGACTGAAGCTGTTTCTCTTGAAGTTCAGTGTATCCCATTTTTCGTGTGATAACAACACTTATAAAATCTGGCAGTTTTGTGAACAATTTTAGAATCTGAGTACAAGAGAAAAGAAGCACAATTTCAACTGTATTAATGGCGACCATTGATCACCAGTTTTCATTTTTCACTAGTCGATATTACAGTGGAAAACCAGTCCTCGACGATTAGAGAGTACTCTGGTATCTTGCAAACGGAAGCTGGAGAAAACATGAACCAGTATACGGGGGAGAATGGAAAAGGGACGAGTAGTAGAGGACTTGGCTTGGATTGGGCTGGACTGGGCTGGGCTGGGCTGGGCTGGGCTGGGCTAGATGAGCAAAGCTGGGTGGAGTTAGGCTGGGTGGGGTTAGGCGGGGCGGGGAGGAGCGGGGCGGGGATGGGCAGGTTGGGCGTTTCTGAGCGGGTCTGGGTGGAGCCGGGTGGGGCTGGGCGGGTAAGGGTGGGTCTAGACGGGGCTGAGCGGTGCTGGGCGGGCTTGAGCGTGTCTGGCAGGAGCTGGGCGGAACTGGACGGGACTGGGCGGGACTGGGAGAGACTGGGAGAGACTGGGAGAGACTGGGAGAGACTGGGAGAGACTGGGAGAGAGTGGAAGAGAGTGGAAGAGAGTGGGAGAGAGTGGGAGAGAGTGGAAGAGAGTGGGAGAGAGTGGGAGAGACTGGGCGGGGCTGTGCGACGCTTAGCTGGGATAGGCAAAGCTGGGCGGGGTGGAGCTAGGCGGGGAGGAGCTCGGCGGTGCGGAGCTGGGTGGGGCGGAGCTGGGCGGGGAGGAGCTGGGCGGGGCGGAGCTGGTTGGGGCAGAGCTGGGCAGGGAGGGGCGGAGCTGGGCGGGTCTGGGCGGGTCAGGGCGTGGCTGGGCGGTGATGGACTGGGCTGGGCGGGGTGGGCGGGGCTGAGCTGGGCTCCCGCCTGCGCTGGAACGTGTTCTGCAACGGCGGAGGCAGTGGCGGAGATGGTGGCGGAGGCTCTGGAGGTGGCGGGCAGTGGCGAGCCCGATCGAGGTCCGGTCGACCGCCGCCGAAGGCACGTTCCCCATCGCGCAATCACCGTCATCCGGCGCCGGCCGCCCGAAAATTCAGACTCGTGGAGGGGGCCGACTCGGCCGACTCACGCAGCCACGCGGCAAATTCCCCATCGGCTGCGCCTCCGCCCTTGCATTCCGAACTTCACTTAGAAAGCCTGCTTACTCGATCCTGCTGTTACGATTCCGCTTGCTTCAATTGATTGGATATTACATTCGTGCTTTGTTTTTTGAAGAGTTCTTATTTCAGTGATTCGACACTATACTTCTTTTACGGCATTCCATTTTATGAAGTTGAAGTGGTTACAGAAAAATATTACAAGAAACGATTTAACGCTAATAATGCGTGAGTGTACTTTCAAAAAAATTCACACACAACTAACATAATAATTAGAACCTGGAGAAAGCATTATATTTCTTGATCGCTCTCACTAGTTTCCTTTCGTAGTGGAGGCGAACGCGCTCATAATTTAGTATAGCGTTTTAATTACATTCAATAATAAACATAATTTAAAACAAACTTTTTGAAGATGACATCACTTCGGTTCTCTGGCAGTTTCAACTGCACAACTGTGAGGGGTTTGCAATGTGTCTTGAATAACCGAATTTTTATTCACATTTCGTCGTAGAGGCTGCCATATTAAGTTGGCGGAGCTGTTTTTGTCAGAAATTTCGGTCGCTATACGTCGGACGAAACAAAACATATCTTCATCGGACAGTCGATGTTTTCGGACGCCGTCCAAGGAGATCGCTCGAGTTCATTTCGGCAAATTGCGTTACCCCCCCCCCCCGTATTCGAACGAATCTTGCATATCGGAGGAAAACGATCAACATCAACCGACCAAAATTTCGGCAAAATCGGACGCACTGTAACCGCCGCCTTATTTGTACACCTAGTTTGGATACCTCCTCCACTCAAAGTGAAATAAATAATGCGTTTAAGGTGTTTAGTAGGAGCGCTTCATCGCTAAACAAAGTAGGGAGATTGGTGGCTCGTCCAGCGTCCATTTGTGGCTCGTCCATTCGTTATCCATCGTTGCCTTCTCGGCCGCCGACGCGGAAGGCGCAATACGATACGGATAACAGGCCTAGTACCGGTATCATTCGTTGTCGATAATGGCCGTGCCAGAAGCTGTCTCGGACATAACGGTCTTGTGGCACTGGTGTTTGCTCTGAGAACGAGCGTCTTTAGTTCAGCACTAATAATAATTGTAAATAAAACGTTGCAACACCTTTCATATCTTGCTGTGGAGCACTGTTTTCTCTCTTTTAAACAATCTACCAGATTATTATAGTAAAATAATAAAATAAAGTAGAGATTAAACGTACTGAATTTCATTTTCACCAAGCTAAACTGTACAAAAGTTTTCTCATTGTAGAATATTATTTCTGAGAATGTATGAACTAAACCATTGAAATAATTTCTGACCAAAAATATAGAATTTTATGTTGCATTTTATTCGAGTTTATACTTTTGAAATTTTTTCCCCAGACTCGAACCTGTCAATACTTCAGTAGCGTATTAACAATATCGAATCGCTCAAAATAATGGCACGATACGACGTATTGTTTCTCTAGTAGACTACAAAATGTAATCAGGCTGCAAAAACCAAACAAAACGCATTTCGACATGACTTTTCACCTTTTATCATGTATAGTGTAACTTAAATTACACGACGAAAAAGTTACCTCACAGAGAGACATCCCATCGCAATTCCCTTGTTCTGAGACAGTGCGAGAACCGGATCCCGGACCAAGTTCGCAGCTCGTCCCGAAAGTCCAGACGCTCCCGCCCGTAGCGGTCCGCAGGCAGGTGACCTCTCAGGCGGCAGGAGCGCGGGTTGAAGAAAGCGGGGCGTGGCGAGACCGGACGAAAATGGTGTGAGACGAGAGCTAGAGAGGTGGGGAGAGGACGGGTTACAAGAGATGAAGCGTGTTGGGTGAGTTGTGATGGGACAGGAGGAGGAGGAAGAGAACAGAATTTGGTAGAGTAGATATGTCGGGCCAGAGCTGGGCGCACTGAGAAGGAAAAGAAGCTGGAAGGGAAGAGGGAGCGAGGTAGGAGGTGGCAGTGTAAGGAGTGGCAGAAGGGAGTGGGACGATGTTAGGCGGGTGGGCTGATGTGGGGAGATAATGCATGGGGAGGAATCGCAAAGGAGGACCCGTAGGGAAAGAATTGTGCAGGCAGAAAGAAAGAGGGGGGATTGAACTGGAGCGGGTTGCATTGAGGTGGGGAGGACTAGTACGGAGAGGGATGGTGCGGGGAGGACTAGTGCGGGGCGGAATGGTGCGGGGAGGGATGGTGCGGGGAGGAATGGTGCGGGAAGGGACTGATGCAGGGGAGGACTGGTGCAGAGAGGACTTGTGCAGGAAAAACTGGTGCGGGGAGGAATGGTGCGAGGAGGACTAGTGCAGGAGGACTGGTATTACAGGGAGGACTGGTGCAGGGAGGACTGGTGCGGGGAGGACTGGTGCAGGGATTACGGGTGCAGGGATTACTGGTGCGGGGAGGACTGGTGCAGGGAGGACTGGTGCAGGGAGGACTGGTGCAGGGAGGACTGGTGCGGGGAAGACTGATGCGGGGAGGACTGGTGCGGGAAGACTGGTGCGGGGAGGACTGGTGCGGGGAGGACTGGTGCGGGGAGGACTGGTGCAGGGAGGACTGGTGCGGGGAGGACTGGTGCGGGGAGGACTGGTGCAGGGAGGACTGGTGCGGGGAGGACTGGTGCAGGGGAGGACTGGTGCAGGGAGGACTGGTGCGGGGAGGACTGGTGCGGGAGGACTGGTGCGGGAGGACTGGTGCGGGGAGGACTGGTGCAGGGAGGACTGGTGCAGGGAGGACTGGTGCGGGGAAGACTGGTGCGAGGGAAGACTGGTGCGGGAAGACTGATGCGGGGAGGACTGGTGCAGGGAAGACTGGTGCGGGGAGGACTGGTGCGGGGAGGACTGGTGCAGGGAGGAGTTGGGGAGGACTGGTGCAGGGAGGGGACTGGTGCGGGGAGGGATGGTGCGGGGAGGGATGGTGCGGGGAGGGATGGTGCGGGGAGGGATGGTGTGGGGGATGATGGTGCGGGGAGGGATGGTGCGGGGAGGGATGGTGCGGGGAGGGATGGTGCGGGGAGGGATGGTGCGGGGAGGGATGGTGCGGGCAGGTCTGGTGCGGCGAGGACTGGTGCGAGGAAGACTGATGCGGGGAAGACTGGTGCGGGGATTACTGGTGCGTGGATTACTGGGGCGGGGATTACTGGTGCGGGGAAGACTGGTGAGAATACGAGCAAAAAACAGCGATGGACTGAAAGGAGATAGACGAGCGAAGTGGGGAGGGACGGGGAGGGACAACCAGATGCGAAGTGACGCCGAGTTGTGCGGGCAGGGGCGGGGTGGGGGCAGGGGCGAGGTGAGCTGAGGTGCTGTGCGTTGTCGGCGGGTGCCTCGGAGCGGCGAGGCGGGATGCCGTTGTTGGAACACTGGCCGCGGAGGAACCCGGAGCACCAACTTCCAGGTAATCAAGGTAGTGGCTCCGTCAGACCGCAGTCCCGCAGCGTCACAAAAGCCAAAGGGACGCAGATGCCACGTGCACAGAATGGACGTCGCGTGGTCACTTTGTGCCGGTCGACTTGCCGAACACAGTGCAGGATGTTGCGGTGTGAAGTAATCATCCCTGCTCGGAACACAGCGCAAAATTAAGATTCTGCTTTGTAATGGATCGCATCAAATATGTAGAACGACATTAAAATAATAGTATCCAAATAGAAACTCAAACTGTATATTATGCGTATACAGTCAATCAACGATATTTCAGAGATTATTGAGACTCAACTGTACGTAAAGATTGTTTTCCAAGTAGAATTTGTGATTTTAAACTGCATGAAGAAAATGTTAAGATAATCACTACATACACGTCAGTTGAAATACAAATTCACGACCTTAAAGCGTCACAATGCTTGGAGGTATTGTTTCAAAAGTAATATTTATAGACATTTTTTCCATTAATTAACGTCAGCCATCTTACAATACGTTCCATCATGTACTCTTCAATGATGATTGTGATTAAATATGAGGATTTAGATTTTTTAATAAGAATTCATTACTGTGATCGTATTGTCATACCGTTCATCATATGGTTTGTATCATTAGATATAAATTTTAATGAAATTTATACCAGAATTGAGAAAATTCATTCTGCTCATTTAATTCTCGAACATGTTAGCCAGGGACTAGCCAGTCCTCTCTGCAATTGAGCTACGACGAATTCTTCATTCATTGCCACTGAAATATGAAAATTATTGCCACGAAGTGGAAGAGGTTGCGAAGAACAATGAAGTTTCAGAAGTTTAACAAGAAATTAGAAACACCCTTTAACTTCACAATTTCGTTGCAAAAGTTGGCGGAATAACTTAACCGTGATTCAAGCGTACCATCTCGATATACAACTTCCTTATTCTCTCCTTCACACCAAGTCGAAACGGAACATTTCTTCTGACTCGGGCCAAACTTTCAGAGATCGCGAATTTTATTTGCGTGTTTGGACGAAAATTCTAAGCGCTGCCTAAATGGTAGTCGATGGGAGTCCGTACCCTTAAGGCCATCCGAGGAAAACTGTTCCAAGGATTTCCACTGGTGCTTGACAGAATGAGTTGTTGCACCAGGTAGCTGAACATAAACGTTTCTAGTGAGCTCGTATTTACAATGTGTGACGTATGAAATTATTTGGTAGTTAACCCAATGTACCAAAAGTTACGCCATTTTTCTCGAAAGAATGTGGGTCGAAGATATCAATCATCTCAATGCGAAATGAAGAGGTTGTAGAGATCTATCTTCGAGGTTTCGAGAATATTCAGGCAACGGAAGTTCGGTCAGTTTACTATTCCATTCAAAAGCACTTCTTTGCTTTGGCTTCTTCATTTTCTTCTGTATATTGCCAACAGACGTCAAAAGTTGAGCGAATCGTTGTTCCGGGGCGGGGAAGCTAAATATTATTCTTCAAGTGTGAATAATTTAAGTCAAGCGGAATTAATATAACTATGTGCGACAATTACAGCGAGTTCAACGATCAATGATGGTCAGGAGTGTGGTCTATAGCAACAAACAAGATGGACAATGGTCAATAAGTGAACAGTGGTTTCTGGTGGTAGTTACAGTAATAAGTGGACAATAATACGGCCAGTGGCCAATCACATGGACAGTGGTCCATAACAATATGGTCAGCGAATAATGTGAACAGGGACCAATAATATAGGCAGTCGACAATTCGCTTTGAATAAACGCTCTCCAGGACTAGCTCACCTGAAAGCGATTATAATTTTCAGACCTGCTACTACTTACGTAGGAGGTCTTACCCAACATTGAGATCAATGGCTTTATAGTATTGATTGATTGATTTTTTCGTGTTTCGGGGCGCGTCAACTGCTTTGGTTATTAGTCCCGTTAATGTAGTGCATGTTTTTTCTCCGGAGATAGCGGTGATCTTCCCCAAACGGATGGCGAGATCCGGCGCCGACCTACCGTCGGCTAGTGGGGTTTCCCCCTAACCAGGACTCTCCCACCAGCGGGGCACCACCCCAGCCGGGACAAGCTCTAACGTCCCGACCAATCTCCTGGAATATGTGCTCGTGTAGTGCATGTTAGTGTAAGTGTGTGTGTGTGTGTGTGTAAGGGGAGAGGATAGAACAAGGAAGGGGAAGGACAAATCGCGCGCGGACCGTGGCCCTTTTGTTAGGGTACTGCTCCGGCATTCGCCTGGTGTTGATCGGAGAAACCACGGAAAACTACCGATCAGAGCAGCCGACCGCTAGAAATCTCCTCCAGACAACAACTAAATTCGACCTAACTGAAAAGCGTGTCGAAAATCCTGCCGCCGTCAGGACTCGAACCTAGGACCTCCCGGACAGAGGCGCAGCAGTGACATCAGTTAATGTACTGAGCTACCGCTCCCGGTTTCATTGTATTGTATGTTTCTATGACATTAAATACATTTCAGAGTTGGAAGCCAACACTAAACTGATGTTTTTCAAAATTACCCCATACCTGTAGGTCACCCTATATTTGAATGCGAAGAAAATTGCTCGTCTTGCCCCATCGTAGAGGCGGCTGACCGCCCGTCAGCTGCCGCCGCAGAACAACTACTCAACCATTTGACGCCAACTGTCGCCGTTGCTTTCGCAACGAAGCGACCAGTAATTTTCGAGCAAGCGCTTCGAGAGAAATCGTAGGCGGCGAAGGTGCAACGGAGGCAGCCTATGTGACGGTGCTGGCAGAAGCCTCAAGCCAATAAACCCCGAACCACCTCGACACCCACTAACCTTTCCGCAGAAGCGAAGAGAGAAATATTTGCCCTGACTCCCGCAAAAAACAGTCGGGTTCCTCTCCTTGTCATTTCTGAGTAATAAAATGCCATTTTAATAATATTCGTATGAAAAACGAACCTTTAGGACGAAAACTCGAAATAAAAACTATGTTGTAGATGTTAAATGGAACAAGAAGCGTTAGTCCTTGTAGAGGTGTTTTTGCAAGTCTTCTTTGAATGGAACGCTCTAGGTTGGTGTCGAGTGACGCTGATGTTTGACAGACGTATGCATCTGGGACAAAGGTTATCACTGGCATGGTACTGCTCCGCCCGCCCCGAACACTTGATTCTAGAAACCCTAGAAATAATCTAGTGTTTTCATCCAGACGATAGTAGGCTTCTATTGTGCAATTTAGTTTATGTCGGGACTCGAATCTACGGAGTGTACTACTCTCTAAAAAGTGTACTTGCAACTGTTTTTTCAATCCCACATGGTCACAATAATATTTATACGAAAAATAAACTGAAATTAAATAAAATATATGAAAAAAAAATTAAAATGAAAATTTGTATTAATAGTGTTTTGAAGCTGCCAAACAATACGGAGTGTGGAGTATTGTAACAACGTGACAAAAGTTTGTTATTACTAATGTTTTATTTTTTGCAAAATTCCGTAAATTTCACGAAAAAAAATCATCTTTGGAAACAGCCAACGCAAACAGTGCAAACGGTTGCGGCTCTGTCGGAGGGTTGCAACGTCGACTTTCGTAAAGGTCATAGTTATTTCGATCTAGGGTTCGTGGCGGCATAGACAAAGCCAAACTGCTACGAATTCCATATCGTCCTCTGAATCGACACTAATTATTTCGAAATTGATCAAGAAATCCTTAGATGTCAGATCTCTATACGCCCGTATTTCCTTAGAAATACAACAGGCGATCGAATATTATTCATTCCATGTTTTTAAGAGCCAGGTTATTTCTTTAATAGCTCTTACTACTTACATGACTATATAGAACGATTTCATGACTTCTGTAGAACACGAAAATTGAGCCACTGCAGGTATTAAAACGTAGAGCTTAAGAACTCTCTTGAGAGCTCTGCAATCTGCATAGCGGCCTACCATACAGCACCTTTGCATCCTTTCACCAGCTCCATCTTCTCTTCAGGTTCCCAGCCGAGGTACCTCATCTCTCGCCATACCATCCCTCTTTGCAAGTTGAAGAAACTTTGCGTTGTATAAAAAATCTCTTCTGAAGCTACCCTAGAAAGAACCTTCATAACTTCGTTACATTAATTTTTATTATCGTTTAATGAAGTTATTCCCTAGATAACGCTACTCTACACGACCCCCCCGGCTCCGCAGTTCCCGCAAATTGACGGAAATATGGGGCAGGCTCCTAAAACCTGACGCGGGCCAGTTGTAAGAAGGGGGTGAAGTTTTCTTCTAATTATATTACTGGATCTCTTCTCAGTTTATAACCCCCGAGTAATTAATTCCTTAACGGGTAATATTTTGCCGCTTCCTATCTGAGAAAGCCATTTCCTTGCGTGGTGGGAGGAGCTTCCGATCTATACGTTGTTCTCGTACGTCTTGATGAGAACTTCGCCCTCACCCGTAACCTTTTGAAAGGAACGCTCATTTTTGTTGTAACGGGCGCGTGCATTTTTACAACGCGTAGAAAAACTTGTACAAACTTGTTAATGAGAATGTACATACTAATTTAGAAGTAATTAATGGAAAGGCCATAGCATTTCTTTATTTTTTTCTAGTGCATTAAAATATTAAAATTATATTTTAAAATATTTCTTATATATTAAATTATATATTTTTTTTATCTAGGGCTTTATCCAGCCGAAAGCCGGTTACCCTTTACGCCCCGATGGGACGTATATTCGACCATACACTAGACACCTACACACTTGCGGGCTCCTCTGATCTGGGGTCAGCAGAACGCGAGGCCCTCCGCGACAATACATACATACAAAGTCAAGGGACAAACAGCCATGCCCAAGGCGGGACTCGAACTTGCGACCCTTCGGACCGAAGCGCTGAGTCGGTACTCGCCTTTAGCCACCTCGGCCATCCAGGTCGGCTTAAATTATATATTATGTATTATTAATATTTATTATATATTCAATTACATATTTTAACTATTTATTACATATTAAATTATGCATTAAAATAATAAAATATTGCAGAATCGAAGAGATACAAAACGATAGTTTGCCTTCGTCACTAACAATTTCCCATGGGCGTAGAGAACTTCCTAATGAGGAATTAGAATATTGTTTGACCATCATAGTATCACACGGGAGTAGGGAACTTTCTTACATTTCCTCGTGAAGTATGGTACTTCCTCGTGTTTTCCCACATGGAGTTGGGAACGTCCTCACATTTTCCCCCGGGTAGATAAGGAATGTACAGGTTTTCTCACGTAAAGGTAGAGAACTTTCTTATTTCCCTCGTCGGGGGCAGAAAACTTCCTCACTTCTCTGCATGTCAGGGGTAAGAAACTTTTCCACTTTTCCATAAGTCGGGGTAAGGGAACTTTCTCAACTTCCTTTCCATGCAAGTAAAAAAACTTACGTAGAGATAGGAAATTTCTCGCTTTTCTGTACATGAGCGGAAGGGAACTGATACCTTTCCTCCCATGTATTTAGGGAATTTCCTCACGTTTCTTCATAGGGAAGTAGGAGACTTACATCTCATTTCTTCACGGGGATTTAAGGAAATTTCTGACATGGTGATAAGAAACTTTATGTTCATTTACGTGGGGGTAAGGAACTTCAGGTCTCCTCACTTGGGGATAGGTAATCTCCGAATTATATTTTGATTTCTTAAATATGGCGCCTTGAGGTCACGAACTGGAAGGAGAGGGGGGCATTGTCATCCAATCAGTAGCTCCAATACCAACATTTTAAATCGTAACGAAGTTCCCGATTGGATGACGTCCTCTTCGTCCAGTTCGTGACTGTCAGGCGCCACGTTAAAAAAAATCGGAGTATACACGTTTGAAATCGTACTTCATAGCTGGAAGTTTACTCTCACACTACGTCTCTTACACTACGTCTCTGGTTTACTATTTACACACCTACGTCTTAACTCTGCCACCTCAACACATTGTGTGCGTTATGCCATCCTGTGCTTTCACTGACGCCCCATACCAACACCAGCACCTTTGTGTAGGCCTCTGCTTTGCGGTTTCGCTTGCGTTACGCTCCAGGGGTGGGGGAGGGGTCTCGCTTTATGGCACTCATCTGTCTACCCCGGTGGTTTAGTGCGCATGACGTTAATTGCGTAATTATGTTTGTTGGATTTATAGTGCTGTTACGTCTCTGTGATCTAAACTTGTCGTGTTAATGAGTAATTAGAAATGTTCATGACCACGTTGCATCTGTTATTTGCACTTGTGCTATTCCACGCGCTTGCGAAATGCGTAAAATGTCTTTGAATCACGAAGGTGAAATATTCGCAAATTATGTACAACATTAGGATGCTATGAAACATACGGGTTAATTTCGTCAGCACTTGCGAATCGCACGCACAAAGAGCAACAAATTGTCATATCAAACAGCGAGCGACAAATTGTCAGTACATTGGAAAGAACATTAAATTATTACTCCCAATAACTTGTTCCATCTCTCAATGTTAGAATAACAAAATTAAACATGGCAATTTTCAATTATAATCTCACTTTTATTTTAACGGAAACAAACATCCAGAGTGAAAACATTTTAACGAAAACAATCCATCGTAACTTCATTTTTCTCGTTCATATCTTTTCTTTTTTCTTTTTCTTTCATATTACACTCCCTTACCTAAGAAAATTAGAATGCCAAAAGAAAATGTTTCCAATTACTTACATATTTTGAAAGAATGTATATTAAAGAAATATTTTTAAATGTATAGAGATCGTTCTACTTTGAGAGCGCAGGTGTTTTCTAGTTTTTAATCTGAACGCTCAAGAATAATGATAAATCAGACAATAACCTACAATCAACCATTATTTCAATGTTTTACTTCAGCGTTCCAAAACATATAAAAAATACAAATACAAAAACACATATCCTTAAAAAATTACATCAGAAAGTCGACAATTTTAATACGACGAAGATTCCACCACGACACCGTATCGACTTGCATTATATGTTTACTAAAACAGAAGCTCTTATGGGATATTTTAAAGTGAGACTCTTCAGGTGTTATTTCAGACCTCTGAGTTTTCAAAGAACTCTCTCTGTGAGAGTTCCCTGGGTGATTGTAACTGTCACACGAGGTATATTAATGAAGTGGATGGGGAAGGAGAGGTGTTATTCAGAATCAAAGTTCAACGCCGAATAATTTATGACGTTTCTTGGCGGAGAAAGGAATTTTAATGCAAAGCTGAAAATATTCTCCTCCACACACCATCCATTGTTTTATTTTCTTTCATCAGATATAGCAAATATATAAAGTTTAACATGTGTAAATAAAAATGAAATAAAAATTAATATGCTCAGTTTTCAATAACATTTGAAAATTTCTATTTTCACGAAAACATTATTTCTATGATGAGTGATATCCGACTTTCACTTTTGGTGAGTTCCTCTTGTCACAGAATGAAGTTCATTACCTTTTATTTCCACTGCGATGTTCCCTCTTATACTTTTCAGTAAGAAGGCTGATATTTTAAAATATATTTATTGTTGAGTTTAATAATTATTTAGCAAATCGCAAATAAATCCGGTTGAAAATAATGTTATTTTATTTTTATAATTATCACTCCTTGTAAAGAGTCCTTTCTGACTCTTTGCGAGAAGATAGAAAGAACTGAATAAAGATGTATTATGGATATAAAGCTTGTAAAGTGTCATTGAAAATGCGTATCTGGTTCTATTAATTTATAACAATTCAATCAAGTCGTGGAATTTCAAGTTAAACTGAAAGTTAAATATTACAAATTAATTTGAAAGAGAATAATACGACCAATACACTTATTAAACATAATAATGCTTGTAGTTTTTAATTATATTGCTGAAGCATTCGCGAATTCCTATTCGCGAGTTCCTATGTATGTTAGTTTTCGAAATCTCTTCGTGTTTCATTTTTATGATGTAGAGTACGTGCATAGAAATACTAACAGCAAAGTCCAATAAACTTTGCAAGTTATTTCCCCCAGCACACAGAATAAGAACACACCTGGCTTCCCAACATCTCAACTAAGCATTACCTTAATTGCATTTGGAACAGTTTCTCTACAGCGAGAGAGCAAATCTAACATTGTTTTACTATGCGCAATACGTAACACAATGTTTGCGGACATTTTCATGTGTACGACTTCCTTACCTTACCTTTACGACTACAAGACCGGAACAAAAAAGATATTTAATGCACGAGCAACGCCAGGAAGGTATTTTAGAATTTTCCGCCGCAAAAAAGAAACCCTTGTTTTTGTGCTAATTACAAGTCGTAATAATTACTTACATAGTAATATCCCATATTTTGGAGCCTCGTTTTTTATCCCGGAAAAGCAGAAAAGGGTTTTCTCGTTTGTCGCGCTGGAATAATTCCGCACACGTAGTTTCCGCTGGCGGCGGGAGGGGGAGCGGGGCGGAGCGGAGGTCCAGAGGCCGCCACCTGCCCCGGCTCGTGCCCCGCCCCCGTGTAACGGCACCGCGCCGAAAAGCGTCTCTGGTTTTTGCCGTGCGCCGGGGAACCCAGGCGCTGCCTTCCGGAATTCGGCCAAGAGAAGCCGATGGACGCCAGGGGGCGGTAGGGAATAGGCGGCGGGAGGCGATGGAAACGCGGGACCAGGGGCGAGGGGCGAAGTATGCGAGGAGCGCACGAATGGCAAGGGGTGAGGTGCGGGTGGCGAGTGGAAAGGAGCGAGGGACGGGGGCGGGGGCGGGGGCGGGGGCGGGGGCGAGGGGGCAAAGGGTCCAAGGTGCGAAGAGCGTGGGACGAAGGGGCGAAGGAACGAAGGGACAAAGTGACTAAGGGGCGAAGGGACGAAGGGGCGGAGGGATGAGGGGCGAAGGGATGAAGCGGCGAAGGGACGAGGGGGAGAAGGGACAAAGGGGAGAAGGGACGAAGGGGAGAAGAGACGAAGGGGAAAAGGGACGAAGCGGCGAAGGGGCGAAGGGGCGGAGGGATGATGGGCGAAGGGATGAGGGGCGAAGGGATGAAGCGGCGAAGGGTTGAAACGGCGAAGGGACGAAGGGGGGAAGGGTCAAAGGGTGACGGGCGTGGGGCTTAGGGTGAGCAGCGAGGGGCGTTGGCCGAATGGTGAGGGGGAGGGAAAGGGGCGTGGGTGAAGGGCATGAACCGAGGGACGGGGGCGAGAGACGAGGGACGAAGAACGAGCGAAGTGGGGCGAGGGAAGAGGGACGAGAGTTGCGTAACGTCAGGCAGGACATTAGCGAGAGATGATGGAAGAATGATGGGGACAGGAAGGGAAGTAGGAGATGAGTTGTAAACGACGGTGACGTGAAGATGGATATGGGGGACGAAGCAGGGCAGTAAATGAAGGATGGCGGTAGAGGTGTCGGGTGGTGGGAGGCAAATTGGGCAGCAAGCAGCGATATGGGTGGCAGCGAGCATAGCAAGCGACGGACAGAAGAACGGGAGAGATAGCGGGGAAGGCGGTTGGCAGAATGGACGGCGACCTGCAACGGTCGGGGAGCAGCAGAGTGGGCAGCAGGCATGGATGGCGACAAGCGGTACCGGCGGGAGGCTGCGGAATGGGCGAAAACGGTGGGAGGAGGTGGGAGAAGGGGTGACGGGCAGTGGGCGTCGGGCAGTAGTGGCCTACAGGCAGCGGTAGTGGCTTCAACGAACCAGTCTTGCGGTCACTGCATCATTAGCTCGCAGCTTTAATGGCAGACGTCAGCCGCCGAACTGTGTTCGCCATAAACGTATTGGCACTAGTAGCGGCGCTTAAAGCTAAGAGATAAATCTCCCGTTTCGTGGAGGATTCGCGGATGTTCCTAACCCGTGAGGTCCTCTTCGTTGCTTTCGGGTTTGACCTCTCGTGCATCGGACTCGTCCCATCCGCCCCCTCTATTCGATTAACTGTATTTGCCCATTAGTGCTTGAGATATCTTACATTGGCTTTTTCGTACGATAATGAGTCATACTTGACACACCTGGAAATGTTCCAATATCTTATGTTCTCATTTACACCCGAATTCTTGGCCTTTCTCCAAAATTGGTTCAGAGCGGCGGAGAAAACCACTAAAACTTCTTCAAACAAGAATTCTTTCAGAATGTGTCGCACTTCTATTCATATAATCATTAGAATTTTCTTTCAATTTCGTTAATGGGCAATTATATGTTCATGAAAAACTGTTTTTTTATTTTATTCAAGTGTCGTTTTATGTAAAATTCAAAACATTAAATTATTATTTATTTTTTTATATTATTTCAAATATAAAACAATGCAAATGTGATTTAAAATTGCGACTGTACGTAACAAAGTTGTATGCATTAATATTATTCACCACATAATAAATTCACTGATAACTACATTCAAATTATAAGTATTGGATATAATATTAGTTAAGGATCATCACTAATCATTTGGCCTACCAATAAGCGATTAACTAAAGGGTACACGATCGTATTTAGAAATTCGCCTTCTTTACTTTTTAAATCGCTTCAATTGTGATCTCAATATCCGAAAAATTAAATAAAATTAATGTTTTTTTGTAAGAAACAACATTCTGCGAATGCTGATGAAAACATTTTCATTGATAAATTACAGAGCTGAACGCACTGGTGAACGAGTATTGTTAGGATACAACGATGTAATTGATCGATAATGGGTAAAAAAAGCTCATTCGCAAAACAAATTGAAAACTATTCACTACATCGTCGACATTCACTGCATCATTACTCCAGTATTGTCTGTTTTCACTGTTAACAAGCGACAAAAAAATCCTCTAAACAATAATTGAAACAAAACTCAGGGAAGGTACGCTAAATAGTATTTAGGTCAATTTCCGAATTCCCTGGTGATCAACATTCCAAATAGAGCGCCAACATTACTCTCGTTTAGAAACCATTACATTTCGGATTGCCATTGGCCGCGCTGCGTTTCGCGAAATTGCGTTCTGGCGCTGAGCCTTCGGCGCCGTGCCGCGCGTGCGATTCCAGGCGCGTTGCGTACACACGCCCCGGCCTACTGGCCGTCCCACCCCGCCCCGCCCCCTTTTCGCTTGCGCTCACCCGCACAACTACCACCGTCGCACAGTGGGGCACACCGCTACAGGCTTGTCCTTCTCCTCCCCTCTCAACCCCTCTCCACCCCTATCCACCACTCTCCACCCCTATCCACCACTCTCCACCCCTATCCACCCCTATCCACCACTCTCCACCACTCTCCACCCTTACCCTACCCCTTCCCACTCATTCTCCGGCCTCGTCCACGCTATCGTCGCACAGTGGGGCACACCACTACAGGCCTGCCCTTCTCGTCCCCTCTCCACTCTTCCCTTACACCTTCTCACTCGTTCTCCGGCGTCGCCTGTGCTATCGTCCCACAGTGGGGCACACCACTAGAGGCTTGCCCTTCTCCTTCCCTTTCATCCCTTCCCCACCCCTGTCCATTCATCCTCTGGTGTCGCCTATGCTATCGTTGCACAGAAGAGCATACTACTATAGAGCTGCCCTTCTCCTCCCTTCCCATCCTATCCCATCCCCCTTCCACTCATCTCCGGCGAAGCCGACGCTATCGTCCCACAGTGAGGCATACCATTACACGCCTGACCTTCTCCTCCCCTCTCCACCCTTTCCCCTTCTCCCACTCATTCTCCGGCGAAGCCGACGCTATCGTCCCACAGTGGTGTGCCCCACTATAGGCCTGCCCTTCTCTTTCCCTTTCATCCCTTCTCCTCCCAAACATTCCTCAGCGCCGTCAATACTATCGTTGCACAGTAAGGGCGCAGATCTCAAAACGTAGAAAGAATTATATACTCCGATTTAAATACATAGGCACTTCAAGGCCACGGGCTGAACGGAGTGGAGGACATTCATCCAATCGGTAACTTCGTTACCACTTACATTTTTGATATTGGATTTCCCGACTGGATGAGAACTCCCTTCTCTCTTTCCAGCTCGGCACTTTTAAGTGCCACTACTTTTAAATCTAAGTATAGAAATACGATATTGAGAAACGGAGCGTACCAATTCTATTCTGGTATCCGGAGAACACCAAAGGAGGAGGGTGCAACAGCAGATCCGAGAATAAATTACAATATAATTGAAGCAAAATTTTGAATATTTAAGAACGCGGGATGCGTGTGTTGTAAATATATTACGATCATTGTCTACACTCTTGCGTTAAAGTATGTTTAATTTGAGAAGTAGGGTAAGAGTTTATTTCGAACATTTTCTGTTCTTGCTATTCTATCCAGGGAGCAAAAATAATGTTCATTTAAAGAATTAGTTCAACATTCAGTACGATGCCCAGATTTATATGTTTCCTTCATTGTCAGATACTAAAGGAAGATTTCAGTGTGATTATGGACAAGACTGAAAGAGAATAATGGACTTTCCACGAAGCAATTACTCACGGTGTTGGTTTCGGTTTTTGAAAACATCTGATAAGCGCTTAAGCACGAAACTATCACCAGAAAGTTTATATAACCTCGAAAGTTTTTCATAATAAAAGCCCTAAATGATGGAATGTAAATAAATGCCTAATCAAAGTACAGGAGAAGGCAATGCTGGGGGATGCGAATTACTATACATGTAAATCTTAATAGCTTTTGGGCAGGGGATAGCGGTATGCTATCACATGTGCCAACCATCTCTGGGCCTAGATTTGTCAGCTGTATTACAAAATGATATTGTGAGTGATATCCGTTTCTTGCGCAATCTTGGAAATATTCCTTCATTGATGGAAATACATACAAATGGGAATGCATAACAACGGAAATGAGACGTATAGAAAAGGGATAAAAAGGAAGTCCAGAGGGAGAAAAAGTAGGTGAGTAGGCAAGAAAGAATGTGTTGAAGGTTTATAGAAAAATACAAGCAATATGTGTACGAGAAAGAAACTATTAAAAAACTTGAAGAAGACTGATGAACAGAATGAAGTAGAAAGTGGGAAATCAATGTGATTTAAAGGAGACAATAAGTGAAGACTTCGAAAGAGAAGTCAAATAATGAAGAAAAAGCTAATGTACCCTGCGGCATATAAAAGAAAGTAATGAATGTCGATTGGGAATTGTGTTTAAAAAACAACTTCGTACCAAATTTAAGCTTCGAGACGACAAACCAACGTTGAATATCCTCAAAGGACGAGAAGTAATTGAAGATAACACATTGAGCAGGCGAAGCAAACGGGTCGGAGACTGTCATCGGTGACGGAACGGAGCGCTGCGCTGGTTGAGGGCGGTGGTATTCAATTCGGAGCGCGTGCGACGGCGGGAAATCGGTTGGAATGAGGGGGGGCGGGGCGGGGAGGCGCTGCGGTCGGTAGCACGCCGAGAGATCGGCGCGTCGAGAGCGAGCCCAATCGAGACGGCGCTCAGCCAATCGCTCGAGGCGGCTCGCAGGCGTGCTCTCGCGGTCGTCATTACGTTCTCTGCCTTTGCCCTCGGCCCCTCCCCCCCACTTGTTAGTTTAGTTGCTAATCCGTCAGATTGTTCGCCCGTGTAATGCCTCTCCCCCTGCGACCCCGGATTCCCTATCTTCCATTCTGCCCAGTGACTTCTCCGGTCACTTGACCGGCCCAGCCGCGGACCGACTCGCTCATTCCGTTACGTACGCGATTATCCGGGTCACTCCGGGTAATCAATCGCCCCATCACTTGCCGAACCACTCGTCCGATCGCTGCCCGAATTTGCAAGATGTGTCGTGTCGCTGTGTAGAAATGCTCTTCGACGCGTTTAGCATGCGTTCACTATCTCGCCAGCCTTCGGCATTTCTGCCTGTTGCCGACTTGCTCGAGCGTGTGTCCATGTCCGTTCGTCCGCTCATGCGACAACAGCGCGTCACCGCTCGCCGCGCGGCCGGTCCAACCACGCGGTCACACGCCCACACATTCGCTCGCCCACGCCCACGCCGGAGCATCAGGCCGTTCGCCCACCTGCAGGCTGCCCACGGCGGTGACCATCTTCAGCTCTCGGGCCGCCCACGAACGCGCCGGCACTGTGCTTGGAAATGGAAGAAAAGCGAAAAAGACTCCCCTCAAAAAAATGTAAATTTAACAATACTAGCGGCCTGCAACAGAAAAATGCTGCTGAACCAAACCACACAAAATCATTTTCCAATGAGTTGCATGCACACTGCTCAAATAAAATAAATATACTACTCTCGTGCTACATCGCAATAATTTAAATGTATCAACAAAGACAGTTTCCACGAATTCTGCAATAACATACAATAGAATATATTGAATGCGGTACAACAATTCTTTACATACCAAGAATATCCAAAACGTTGCTGTTCCATAATGCGACTCTTTAAGTAACAAATATTTAATGGCGAGCGGCCTCTCGGGGACCACAGCACGGGAAGTTAGCACGCTGCCCATGAGCCATCTCAAAAGCTTCTTTAATTATAAATTTCAAAATAAGTTTTTCTAATTCTGTTCTTTCATCAGTTACAAATAATTGAATAAGTATTCATAATTAAACACAGGTATATTTTTTATTTTCTGACAATGAATGAAAGTTTTTCAAAAAGAGAATTATTTCACATATAATGTAACACAAAAACCTTTTTTGAAAAATGTTCATTCATTATCTGAAAAGGAAAATAAAACACGTGTTAAATAATTAATATTAATTGAGATAAACCTAATATTCATTCATTGAGTGTGCAACGAAAGTCTCTCCGCAGTGGCACTCGGCTGGTGAGATTGCTGGCAACAAAAATATGTTGGTAGTATGAACAGCAGCTAATAAAAAGTAAATAGTGTACTCGACACAATCATAAAAGATGTCAGAAGTGTTGTTCCCTTCACTTGTTTCCCAGTGATCTGACTGCTACCAATTAAATTGTAATTTTCAATAGGAGGCCCTGATTCGGCACGATGCAGAGAGACTTTCCTGGCGCATTGTATTTGACTGTTTAAAAACTGAATAAGTGATTTATTCCTACTTTTGTTCAAACAACTCGAGGGCAAACGGAAATCTATAGTTTGCTTACTTACACACTCTGGGTTTGCCCCGCAATCGTCGTATCGGAGCCACTGTGCCCCGCGGCGCGGTGGCAAACGCAATTGAGTTCCGGGGACTCCGTTAGCCGCGCACGCGATCGCGGTCCGCTCCGCCCGGTGCGGCGGCGGCCCCGGATTAGCGCGCCTCGCCAGTTTTTGGCCGCCGATCGACGCACCCCCACGCCACGCCACACCGCCATACCCACGCCGCACCACGCCGCGCCTCGCCGCCACACCACGCCACGCCTCGCCGACACACCACGCCACCACGAAACGCCACACCACGCCACGCAACGCCACGCCGCCACGCCACGCCACGCCGCCACGCCACGCCGCCACGCCGCCACGCCACGCCACGCCACGCCGCCACGCCACGCCACGCCTCGCCGACACACCACGCCGCTACGCCACGCCACGCCACGCCGGCACGCCACGCAAAGCCACGCCACGCAAAGCCACGCCACGCAAAGCCACGCAAAGCCACGCCACGCAAAGCCACGCCCACGCCGCACCACGCCACGCCACGCCCATGCCGCACCACGCCACGCCTCACCGACACACCACGCCAACACGAAACGCCACACCACGCCACGCAACGTCACGCCACGCCGCCACGCCACGCAGCCCCGCTACGCCGCCACGCCACGCCGCCACGCCACGCCACCACGCCACGCCACCACGCCACGCCGCCACGCCCACGCCGCCATGTCACGCCGCCACGCCACGCAACGCCACACCACGCGACGCCCGTGCCGCACCAGGCCACGCCTCGCCGACACACCACGCCGCCACGCCACGCCTCACCACGCCATGCCACGCCACGCCACGCCCGTGCCGCAACACGCCACGCCTCGCTGACACACCACGCCGCTACGCCACGCCACGCCACGCTACGCCACGCCTACCTCCCCTCCGCCAACCCTACCGCAACCACTTCGACCTTCAGCGCCACCACCGCTACCACACCCATCCTTGCCCCTGCCGTCATCGCGAGGTATCACGGAAGCAGTCGCCGACAGCTGTAGCTCTTGTCTCTGACCACCGCCACCACTGCCGCAATTGCCACTGCACCTCTTGCTCCTTAATCTGAGGCTACGGACAGCGCGCGATCTTTCCTTCCTTAACCGTGTCCCTTCCTCTCCCCTTATAAGCTTGTCCCGGTTGGGGCGGTCCTCACTGATGGGAGGTACCAAGTTGGAAAAAATCTCCGCTAACCGATATAAAGATCAGCGCTGAATCTAATCGTCCAGAGGGGAAATGATGACAGCTACATCTCAAGGGAAAACATGCACTACACTTACGACATTAACAGTTGACGCGCTCGGAAAAAAATCGGGATAGTCAACAGTCACGAGATGAAATTGGGAGAAACCTGGAACCCTCCTTCAGACTGCGACTGAATTCGACCTAGCTCACAAGCTAGTGTCGAAAATCCTACCGCCGACGGGACTCGAACGTACTACCTCCCGGTCAGAGCCGCTGCAGTGACATCAGTTGATACACGGAGCCATCTCTCCGGATCGCCCGAGTATTGGTGAGAGTTGCGATAGCTGGAGGCAGCCGTGGCGGGAGTGGCGATCTCTAGGGGAGGGCATGGTGGACGTTTGATTGACCTGCACAACTCACACCGTCGCCACATTCAGCTTCCCCCCCACCACCACCACCGCTGCGTCGCTGTCCCCCGAGGTCACGCGTTATGGGCGCTCGGCGTCGCGTCGCGTCACGCAGAAATCCGCATGGGCCGCGCAACGACCAGGCCGCAGCGTTGCGCCGCCCCGCCCCCGCCGCCCCCGCCGCCCCCGCCGCCCCCCGCCGCCCCCGCCGCCCCCGCCGCCCCCGCCGCCCCCGCCGCCCCCGCCGCCCCCGCCGCTCCCCGGTCGCTTTCTCCACCCTTGCCCCTTCCGCCCCCGCCGCCGTCCCCGCCGCTCCCCCCGCCACCGCTCCCCGCCACCATCGCCGCCCCGCCACCCCCCGGCCACCGCCCGCCGTCCGCAGTCCGCGGCCGCGCGCCCAATTGGCGATAACTGCGTGTTAATCGAGGCGCTAAGTCGGTCGTTGGCCGGCGACGTTCCGGTTGTAAATCGGGGGTTCGCAGCGGCGATGAACGCGAGGCGAAGATTTGAGGCGCGCGGAATGCGATTTCAGCCGCGTTTGATGTCCGCCGCGCTTCGCTGCTGCTCTGGACGCGTAAACGAGATGCGTTCCCAATACTCCGTGCTCTGGGTGAAGCAATTTTGGGGAAGGGGAAAGGGGAGTTTTCAATAAGAAATATTATTTCTAGAAAT
>BLKR01005265.1:0-84718 GCA_011170035.1 Teleogryllus occipitalis
TTCCTGGGATTGGCTCAAATGGAATTGTCTCTCTTTCCTCTCCTGTGCCTTCTTCAGCTGTATCAGTTCCACTAGCACTGCTCAAATTTACTACTATTTCTTCATAATCTTCTTCCACTGCCTCTTTTTCATAATACTCTTCAATAATTTTTTCTGCATGTTCCACTGAATTCTTCCACATTTCTGGTGTGATCCTGTTAATGCCATAACATAATTTTCTAGTTTCTTGTTTTACTAATTTTGAAAAAAATTATAATCATAACTGTTATCATATATTGACCATTTTTCTATAATGGTGTATTGAAAACTTTACCTGATTTATTGCCTCATTCCACACAGCTTTAGTTCTCTCCATTCCTTGCCCTGGCCTTTCACATACAGTTTTGTGGTAGTACCCTTTTGAAATGCCCCACACATGTTCAATAGGATTGAATTTGCAATGATATGGTGGCAGCCTCAAAACTGTGTGCCCTTCTGCAGCCAGCATGCCATCAACTACATACCTTTACCAATACATTGCTGAGGTCAGTTATTTATTAGATTTATATATCGTTTATTTATCACAAGTGTAGACGCATATATTTGTACATATTTAAAGTATATATTTTAATATTTAATTACAATGATGCAACAGAACAAGATAATATGATACAAAATATTAATGAAATGTATTCTTTAACGCACTGATATGTATCTCGTGGTACCTTTTTATCCTTTCACAATGTTGGCTCGCCAGGGCAACAAGTGAGATTTTATTTGCAGCTTCTGGCACTCGTACTCCTCGCTGGTTCAGCCATTCCTAAAAATAATTTTCTTTAGTTACATTACTTATTTCATTAAGCACAATAGTTTCATTTCATTTCTGATACTTACAATCAGTTGATCCTTTCGCCACTTTGTTGTTGGATGCCTCTCTACCTGTCTTGAATGGTATGAAGCATTATCCATGACAATGATGCAAGGTCTTAAATTGCGAATGCCAGGAATCAGTTGTTTCTTAACCCAGGATTCAAAAGTAGAACTGTTCATTGCTCCATGATAATCTTGCCCCCTTTTTAGGTCAGTAGCATATATCAGACCAGCACCTACAAAATGTCATGCTTCGTACACATGCCTCAGTTTGTACATAATTAATGCCATTAAAACTGAAAACATTTGTACCTGGTACAAAACCTTCTCTCGTTCCTTCATGAACCACAACTAGCCTCCTTCCCTCTGGTGGTCTTTTAATTACTCCTTTACTGGTGCCTTTAATGGTAGTTGCCATGAATAAGTAGTTGAACCTAATGAAAATGATATTTTTGTCTCATAATTTTTACACATAAGTAATATACATTTAATATATATATTTTCAGTAATATACATTTTCAAAGGGCTCTTTTACCATTCATATAGATTCATGTCTCATCAAAGTACACTACAGTCTTTGGGTTTTGACTTCTCTTTTATTACTAGCAGTAGCAGCTTAGTAGAAGTTGCAGCAACTTGCTGAATTCTCTTATCATATAGTCTGCCACAAAATATAACCTCTTTACAATTATTTCATTTGACTCACAAATACGAATATTTGGGTCTCCTTTCCTCCATGCTAAACCATTTCCTTAATAATTCTGTACAATGTTGTGCATGACCCTCTGAATGAAAAAAATATCATAATTTTCCTTCATGTACTGCCAAACATCTGTAAGTGAGAGTCTTCTGCCTGTTGCAAATGAATAGGTCTTTAGAAAGTCTTCAAAAAGTAAGCCACATACTTCATCATTACTCTAACCCATTTAGACCCGCTGTTCCCATACGGGAACAGTAGTTTTCAATGCTCTAAATACCAGGAAAAACAACAGTTTCCTATTGTTGCGTCACGGAACGATAGCATCGTATCTGTTTTTATCTCCGAGCGATTATATTTCTCGGTTCGTTCATTCTGGATGCAATTGTTTGTGGGAAAGCAGTAGCGTATGCACGTTGCAATGGCTTCAACGAAAAGGTATGTATTTTATGTACGTATTTCATCGTGTGTATAAATTATTCTGTAGCTATTAGTATCTCGAGAGATCATTTTACAATCCTTTAAATTATGATTGTTGTAAGTGTTCACATTGCAGAATTATAAACATGCAAATTATAATGTTCCCGTATGGGAACAGCGGGACTGAATGACAGGGTATAAACTTTCTTTCTTAGGTTGACTGTAAACGAGATTGCAGATCTTCTGGCGGATGAAAACGATGTTCTGGAAGGTGATATAGTAATTGTACCACCCGAAGGCGATATTTCTGAAGAAGATAGTGGAGAAGAAGATGAAACTGAACTGGATCGTTTGTCCGGAAAACAACTTTTATCTCATGCGGAAGGAAATGTAAAGAAAATTATATCAGGTGAGGTGGTGAAAGAAGTTGTTTCAAACACAGTTTCAAATTTGAAAGTAAGTGACTCAGAAAATCTGAAAAGAAAAGAGAAAAAGAAAAGAAAATTAAGAAATTGGATAAATGAAGATAAAGAGGAAACTACTCTCACAGAATGGGAAATTCCTGATTGGATTTTGAATTTTGACGAGGATCCTGTAAAGCTTTTTGAGTTATTTTACAGTAATGATATAATTCAAATGATTTGTGATTATTCCAACTTGTATGCCCGTCAGAAAGGTGAAAACAATCTCAATCTTCAACAAGATGAAATCAAGGTATTTTTGGGAGTTTTACTTGTTAGTGGTTATTCTCAAGTACACAGAATGAGAATGTACTGGGAACAGAGGCCAGACAGTTATAACAAAGCTATATCTGATGCAATTTCTAGAAATAGATTCATGAAAATTATGAAATATCTACATGTGTGTGATAATCAAAATTTAGATAGATCGAATCGCTTTGCAAAGATAACGCCTCTTTGGGAGATGTTGAACAAGAAATGGTTGCAGTACTTTCCAGGTGACATAAATTTGTGTGTAGACGAGTCAATGATTCCGTACTTCGGTCGTCATGGGGCAAAACAGCACATCCACGGGAAGCCGATCCGTTTCGGTTATAAAGCATGGTGTTTGTGTACCTGATTAGGTTACCTTATCCAGGCAAATTTGTATCAGGGAGCAGCTACTGGTAACACATACCCCGACGTTGGAGTAGGAGGATCTGTGGTTTTATCACTCACAGAAAATCTTCCAGAAAATAAGTATAACTTGTACTTTGATAACTTTTTTACCTCCATAAATTTGTTGGAGAAACTGAAAGAGCGAGGATGGAACGGTACAGGTACAATACGCGCAAACAGAACTGAAAATGCGCCACTAATGGATCCAAAAGACGTCCTAAAAAGAGAAAGAGGATTTTACTGCCTTGTCACAGATACATCATCAAAAGCAACTCTTGTAAGGTACAATGATAACAATGTTGTAACTGTTGCTTCAACACAGTGGGGTGCTGCACCTGTTGGGAAAGCTAGAAGATACAGTGCTAAGCACAAAAGGCATATAATGATTGACCAGCCCGCTGGGGTAATTTATTATAATATAAACATGGGAGGTGTTGATCGTTTAGATCAAAATGTCTCAAAAATTAGAGTAAATATAAGAGGCAAAAAATGGTACTGGCAGTTGTTCGCTTTTCCATTGAATGCGTCTGTACAAAATGCATGGCATCTTTATAGATTGTGCACGAAGGGCTCGAAAGTACAAATGGATCAGCTTGAGTTCACACGAACAATTGCTCTCACCTACCTTCAAAAATACTCACAGCGTCTGACTCCAGGAAAATCACCTCGTTTGGTACGAAGTGTAGAAAAGAGAGTAATAAACCAAACACGATATGACAACGAAGGTCATTTCATTTCCAAAGGAGAGAGACAGTCTCGTTGTGGACAATGCAAGAAAAATTCTCGAATGAAGTGTATCAAATGTAATATATCTCTGCATGCTGACTGTTTTGTATTATTTCATCAAAAATAAAATTATCTATCTTCAAAACTAAGTTAAATCATTAAATTTATGTGGACTTTCAAAAAAAAATGTGTATTCTTCACCCACCCTTTCAGTCCCGCTGTTCCCATATGGGAACACTCCAAAACACAAATTCTAAGAAAAAATTTATTGAAGTTTCAATCAAAATGTCTTAATTTAACTGTAAATAAGCAATTAAAATGTGATTTATACATTTTTTTTCACAAATAGAAATGTGGGTCTAAAAGGGCTAAATATAAAATATCTTACCATTATCAGCTTCCTGGTAAATATATCTGCTAATAGTTTCTCTTGCAAATCCATCAGCTGAATCTCTCACGGTCGTGAATGCTACCTCTTCTTACTTTTAATAGATTTTCCTGCCTTATAATCCCTAATAACGTTTGCCAGAGTTGTATAAGGTCTCTGTAATATATGAATATATTTCAATAAAATAATTATGATTCACACACACATGTTCATTGTGAAGACGTTCTTGAGGCATGCAATAAAGTCAATAATTATTGTGACATTGATGGCTTACCCCCACAATTACAGCTACCTTTGCAATGACACTGCTCTCAAGAAGTTTACTTCTTTACGAGATTTTTTCTCTCTCTTGTACTTATAAACATTAAGAAGGACCTGCCTTTCACCACTCGACAAAATCCACTTCCCCTTCTGCTTCACTGGAGAGTTATTTCTGGAATTACCTGACATTTCTAAAAATGTCAAGCCCAGCGCACAATAAGATTTTCCTTAGGAAACAATTCCCGCACTGGAAACGCAAAAAAAATGGCTTTTTCAGCACGCAAGTGCGGGATGCGGCTCACTCACATAAGCTCACAATCTCCACGCGTTTTGCTGGTTGAAACCGTTGAAGTTGGCACAAATTCATTTCGCTCGCATGCATGCCAGTCTCCAGCCAAAAAAAAGTCCCTGGCAGCTGTACTTCCATTACGTGGGGAATTTACGTTGGGGTTGGCACCTACTTTCTCCAACTTAAATGGTAATCAAAAGTCCCTAAGTCAATGTAGTATGTATGGCGGGTGGTTTACGGGAGGTTGGTATTGCCAAGCTCTCTGGGTCACATCTTACGTGGAATAAATCTTATGGATGGTATCACTGGCAATCCACCGTCTGTTAGACCATTCTTTTTGTTTGTCCTACATATTCATTCGAGCAATCTTGATACCGGAGGCAATATAGGCAATGTATTAAAATTTCTAGGTCAGTTTGACGGATTAAATCCCTGACGTTTCGCATGAAATTTTGTTTTCTTGTCAATAAATTTATTGGCTCTTTTTCGATCTTTTGGCGTTGGACTTCTTTTAAAATTTTTAAACACATTTTATCTAACGATGTGATCAACCGTTCACAACACATTGTGAAGTTATCCATGTTTTTTAACTGTAATAAATGTCAATGGTCGCCTGTTTCTAATTGCCTTAAATATCAATAGATAAAGCGTTGTTAAAAAAATTACATTTCATAACCACCTGTGTTAGAAATGGCCTAAATTAGTTTAATGAAAATATAATTCACAGAAATCTCAGTCGAATGGTTTGTTTCTTTATAGTTGATTGTTTTTTGATAGTTATAATTTTTAGTAGCTCCTATGTAAAGAATTCGCACGGTAAACAGTATATTACTAACCTCATTTAGCACTAATCGCAAACTTCCCTAATTCTCCCAGAATAGTTTATTGTAGTTTATTTCAAGACTTGTAAAAGAATGGCATTGGAGTTCTTCACGGAGCCAATAGAGTTTGCGGGCGTCACAAATCTTCATGGAGTCACTAGAGTTTGTTGTTATAGTAGACTATAGTATGTTTGCCAAATAATTTTTGTCGAACACGTTGTGTTCTTTATACATATTGATTTGTAAAGAACCTTTGAAGGACGGTGAATTGTCACAAAATTTTAAATGGCGGGAATAGTAAATTCTCAGCTTTCAAGCGATACCTTGTTCATATAAATCCATTCAGCATGTATCTAAATCTCAGATCTGCATTTTATCGTATTTATTATACAGATTTTTGTCTTGATACAGGAAACAACCCAAACGTTTCTGCGGTCTGTAATTATTATTGTGTACAAACAGTCTAAATATTTCTTTCCCTCCAACTACTTCAAACGAAGCTTGTAAATGGTCTTCGAAACTACGTCTTGAACACACCAGCAACACGTCTTCTCGCAGCGCAATTCGCTTTTCATTTTCTTCCTGGATCAATACCGACTCTGCGGGAACTTCTGTGGGGACAGCTCTTAATTATCACTTGGCGAAACTTCCACTCTGGGGAATTATTCGCTTTTACAGCACACACGCGCGGTTTTGTGCGGAAATTAGCCCCGACGTATGGACTCATTCCGAGTGCGAGCTTGCACTGCAGCTCTTCATGGGGTAATTGAAATCGCTTGGCCCGAGTAGAGAAAGTCAAGGGTGGAATGAAATTGTGAGGGAGGACAATTTTTCTCCGACGACAAGGAGCCTATTTTTCGTTGATTGCCTCGCGTCCAACGTTCTTTATCCTAGCACACGCTTCCCCCAAATTGTTTGCTTTTATCAAGATGTTTCGTGTAGACTTTGGCCTTTGTAGGGATCCATTCGCTCTTTTCATTACTTCCCTTTTTGTCGTGCAATTTTTTTCGTAGGAAAATTTGCATTGTTAAATCGTTTCTCTCCATTTCTCGGTGGTGTAATATTAAATTGTTTCACTTATCCATAATATTATTCGTTGTACAGTGCCAATGTATTCTTACGTATTCTTCAGCGGTATCTAATATTAAATTCCACTTCCCTAATCCTCTTTGTACTAACGAGATAAACTTGGGCTTTACTTGGTTCGATTGAAAATATCTCGCTTCCCCTTTAAGGTAATCTACTTTAGGTTTGTTCCTCAAACGTTTTATAAGTGTTTTGTATTGTTTGCAATTCTTTTACTTCTACTTCGCATGTCTCGCTTCTTTTCATTTGATTTATCTTTTAGTTTTCGTGCGAGAAAATTTCCCCTCTTTCTTTCCCCTTCTGCCTCTTTCATCTCCGTATCTTAGATTGACTCTTAGAAGCCTACGCACAAGATGCTGGTTTACTAACGACTAGTACAACCCGAAAGTACTCTATGGACCGACCAGAGGATTGGTTACAGTTCCAAAGCGACTAGTTAATCAGCACCCGTGCTCGGGAAACTAATTTTTTTATGAGTACACATCAAGCTACGGGTGTGCTAATACAGTAGCGCTTTTCAAACACTTAATCACCTCTTTTCAACTAAAATGATTTTAAAGATATATATATAGCGAAGGGTATGCTGTTCGTACCTTGCCAGTTTTATCTTTCTCTTCTCACCAATTCACTCAGTGGAGGTTTCTCAGATGAGGAAAGGAAGAAACCTTCTCCCCACAAATTTTCTTCTCGATGTAATTATCAAATTAAACATTTACTTTGATGTTGAAAAAGAATGCCCGATTTTTTCGTAATTTGAATAGCTATGAGCAAACATTGAACAAGTTTTAAACTACACACGCTTTTAAGCTTTGCGAAAACGATCGAAATCAGTCGAATTCTCTCTAAGGAGAACCTCTTAAACTTTTCTTCTCTCGTGTGCTAATCGCTTATACCTCTCTGTTATCTATCTCTACTTCTTTCCTGCAACAATGTATGTTCCTTCCTGCAACAGTGCAGCTCCGCTGCTTTCCACTTATCCAACGTCGGTGTCCGTTCACCTCACTCTTGAGGTAATGTCAATTAAAACATTTAAAATTGTAACAAAACGAAAATGTATTGTTCGTAAGTTCTGTATGTCTAATCAATCGATAAACTGTTACCTGCTCTAATTTCGCGAATATTTTGTTCCGAATTCTCGAAGCCCCAATTAACTATTTCAAATACCTTCCCCAATGTTTCGCCAATCTTCTGAACTCTAGAAGACGTTACTAATTGAGCATTTTAACCAGAATTTCACTTTAAATATCACAACTTAATCTTCAGGCGTCCATCTCTTTCGAACTCTAGCTAGCTTCTCCCAAAATGAACGCGCGATCATAGCAACCCACTACATACGTCAATTAGTCTTTTTCTTAAGAGTTGATACACTCGTATCACGTTCTACATTTACATTTTGTAACACAGCGCTTCTGCAGCCAAAATAGAAAAAGGTTTTCAAATGGCGATAATTGGTAGTAAGGGAACTCCGCCCTTGAACTACCATTCATTGACTTCTTTTTTAACCACATGAAAGGGTCATGGGCAGTGAGTATTGTCTTGCTCCAGGAGTTAAGAATCAGGCGTGGACTATATCACAGACTATCACAATGTGAACTGATGGAAGTCAAGGGAAAACTGAACTGATCTTGCTCTTATCTCATTGCAAGTCGTCGAATGTAATCTAAAGTAAAGTTGTTAATACAATTGACTTATTTCCTTCTCTTAAAAGATATGGCCTAGCAGCTACTGATTTTTTTATTCTTTTTTATTAGATTTTCTCTAAGTATTTCCCCTGTAATTTTATCTTATTCCATCTTTTTCATTGTCCTAGTGATACTTCCAAGGTTCTTCTTGCTAAGCATAATCCATGGAAGATGTACACGTGTATCTGTCATGCATCTCTCTCTCTCTCTCTCTCTCTCTCTCTCTCTCTCTCTCTCTCTCTCTCTCTCTCTCTCTCTCTCTGTTTTCTTTCCTTGTTCGTCTTTTTATCAGACGGAGAATGGCAGTGCGATGATTTTTCGCTGTTCTTCTCACTCGCGCAATCTTACAATCACACAACAATATTTTTAGAACATTTCTTCATTAGTTTCGTTTCGTGTATTTATCTGAGTCTTCTTTGCTTACTGCATACATAACGTTGCAATAATACCTCCGTTTATATTTTGTTATCTTACTTTCATTCGTCCCCCCAACTTACTGTTTCATCCACACAATGGTCTTCCTCTTGCTTCAAAACGTTGCCTTGTTAATATCTGCAGCGATCCTTCAGAGACCCTTTTCGAGCAGCATAATCCCAGGGTTCCCTTTCTGGCACCCACTTTCGCTGTAGCTTCGCAGGCGATGTCGCAATCTGGAGGGCGCAGCGCGGCATGTCTTTATCTGTTGGTTGGGGGTGGGGTGGGTGGGTGGGGGGTTCTGTGTCCCTTACGATAATGGCGGCTGCGCAATTGACCTCCGCAATCAGCCGCCCCTCGGGACCTCTCGGCGTCAAGCGTTAATTCCTTGACGCGCCTCCACTCGACGCGCGCGCTATCTGTCGCAGTCCCACCCAACCATACCCTCAATCCTCGCCCTTCCCCTTCCCTCTCCACCCCTCCCCCGCACCCTTCCCGCTCTCCTCGCCCAACCCCGGTTCGGCCAGTCTCATTCCAACTCGCACTCCCGACTCTCCTCTCTTTGTTCTTCAACGCACTTCCTTATCAATCTCACCCTTCTCATCCGACTTGTTCCGCCTATCCTTACCCATCTCACCCTCCTCGCTCTTCCCCGCATTTCCCCGCCAATCACAACCTTCCCATTTTTCCCCGCTCACCCCATCCTTCCTCGCCCATCCACCCTCTTTCACCCTTCCCATCCCAACTTCACCGCCTTTCCCTACCCTACACATTTTATCCTTCCTTGTCTTTTCCTGCATAGCCTACACTTATTAACCTTTCTCCGCCCATACTTTCACACTTCCCCTTCGCTCGTTTTTGAGATCAGAGACAAATGACCAAAGATAATATTTTGTGGCTTTACTTCATGATTGTTTAAAATGCCAAAATAGAAGGGAAATTATAAATGCTAGAGAACAACTGCATAAGTTATGGCAACTTTTTTTTTCGTAATAAAATTTACTAGAGAAATTTTAAAATCAGCAACAGAATTGGTCATCATCCAGTCGAATTAAAATTTTGATACGAATGAGTGATGATCCTTATTTTGTCTTTTTATATCAGATATCAGGAACTCCAATAATTATCAAAATTAATTAAAATAAGGTAACAGTTTATTCTCCGAATGGAATAACTTCAAATCACTTTCTGTCTCTGCCTCATTCTATAATTAATGATGCTACAATAGGACATACTTTCTCGCATTATTTCTAACTGTAGACGTTTTGAAAGTTCCGAAATTTCAACGACAATGAGACCTGCATCATTTTATAAGCAGTTCTTTACTGTATAGGAGAAAAAGTAAAGAAAACATTTGAGTCGTTTTTGTAATTTAAAAATAATAAAAACTACTTGCTTTTTAAATAATTGTACGTGACCTCATGCAAAGGTTAATTTTTTAGAACAGATTTCGTTTAAAGATAAATATCATAATTATTGTACTTTTGCAATGTAAATCTTTTGAAATGTTTGGATGTATAGAGTGTTCGCCGAAAATGGGACCAATAACATTTTTATTGTTCTTTGTTACATTCGAATTGTAATATAAAAATTGTAACATAAAACATTTTGCTACTTAAAATTGTAAAAAAGAAGCTGGAAAGAGAGCTTTTGAGAAAAGAAAATATTTTTTTAAATAACTAAATAGTGGAAGAGATTTTATTAAGGAAAAAATATATAAACTTTCTCTTGGTGGAAATTATATCAATTTATCATTGTATTACTAATGAAGGCCGAATAAATGGCCGAAACGTCGAAAATGTAAAGTATAGTCGACTCCTGTTACAGTGAACTCGGATATAGTAAACCTTCGGTTATAGTGAACTTAAGTCACCGGTACCGTTTCACTTACATTACAAATAAGCATAAAAGAACTCGGTTATAGTGAATCTGAACATTTGTTATAGTGATCCTAAGAAATACAAAGTCCTGGAAATTATTTCTCTCCTGGAAAAGAATATATCGCCTCAGTGCCACAAATTCCAAAACTAGGCAGCTTGAAAAAATGTCGTCGGGTTAAGGCCATAATAGAAGTCTCCCCTGAGGTGAAGCTAGGGGACCGGGAATGAGCACCTTCCTGATGACTTCATGTTACTCAGTTTCACTGCGGCAACAAAGACCGTGTCCTACGTGTGCTACAACTGGCTGGAGCGAAGCGCGATTGCTTGCTTCAGTTTCAATCTTGGTGTTACTTGATATTCCGCGGGACAAAGCGCGTTGAGTTCTACGTAAGCGACAGGTAGTCCGCGACTCCCACAACCTGGCGATATCCGCCGTGCCGCACGGATAATCAATCAGATTCATTAGCCGCTTGCGCCATCCCGCTACCGAAAGCATCTCGTACATTATTTAGGCGAGTAAAAAGGCCTTCGGAGAGTGGGACGGTTCCAACAGTGCAAGAGGCATTGAAGGGTGTCTAGACTGCATTACGATACTTAGATACTGAGGACAATGCACAATCAATTATGGCGAGAGCACGAACTCTAGAAATATTACTAATGAAAAAGTACTGAGCAAACAATTCAAAAGAAATTGATTTTTTAAGGACGAATAAAGATATTAAAATTTTAATTTCATGTTGTTAATGTACTTTGCTGTCTCTCCGTATTAACAAAAACAATCGTTATGGAGAATCTCTGTTTAATTTTGACATCATCGGATATAAAGAACCTCGGATGTAGTGAACCAAAAATATTTGTCACTAGGCGTTCACTATAACCGGAGTCGGCTGTAGTTGCTTTTATTGACCTAAACTCGAGAACAACCCCACATACACATAATTCAAATGGATCGAGAGTCAGTTAATATGTGTCTTCTCATTATTGGCAATTTTTCGGATATGACTACCTAAGTAAATTGTTAAAAAGAGTTTCATTTCCTAATTCCTACCAAATATTAGCGACCAGATTATATGGCCTGACTGACTGTTTATATAACGTGGCTAGGCCACGTGTGATTACTCAGTCCTGTGCACACACGACTCTCGGCGCTTCATAACCGGAGTGGCCAAGTAAACATAGCACTGATGGCTGAATGGTGTGCTTCCCTTGCTTCCTTTGTTTTTCCTGAAACTGAAACTACTTCAGGGGTATAACGCCTCCTTAAGAGAGTACTGAATTAACGTGAAATCAATGACCAAATAATAGAAAAAGTGAGCAAATTTCGACTTAAAATATGAAGGTAAACTGGAAAATAAAGATGAGAGAGTACTTATGTTAATTAAGTTTCTATAATGGCAGCATGCGTGAATAACTTCATAAGTTCACAAGTCATAGCATAATGCAAGCAGAAAATGAATTAGTAATATGAAGTCCCCTAGAAGAATTTGTGAAATATTGCTAGTAGTATAACTACTCTTAAGAAGACAATGAAATCAGGGATTGTGAAGAAGTAAATCGAGGATGCTAATAATTTTAAGAATTTATGGCCAAAGATTCCAGAATTAATTTGATTAATTTGAGTTTTACATTCTTCCTTTCTCTTCTAATTGGATGTATCTTGAGATGATAAATACATCGAGAGTGTCATCTGTCTGACGCTAATTGTTCGAAAAAAAAATTTTAACCACTTTTAAATGAGTTGTTAAAACAACAATCATTAATAGTGATATTACTAGGGGGAAATCAATCTCGTGTTTAGTACAATATTGTATTTATCAATCACCTTTTGTAATTCTAGTAACACGCTCTGGTAAGAATGAACTAGAGGCACTACAATACGTATTTCTCGCATTATTTGTAAATTTGATATTTACGAAAATTCAGAGAGTTCAACGAAAATAAGACTTGCACAATTCTTTTAATCGATATTTGTTCTATCAAAAAAATTTCAAAGTGTGAAAAAAAATTTCAAAGTGTGAAAGAAAAAAAAGCGTTTTTTAGTATTTTTTATAAATTACATTAATTTCAAGCACCAATTACGGAATAACTAGTCTTGTTTCCAAAAAATTATGACCTCTTTTTAAAGATCTGATTTTTGAAGCAGATTTTGTTTAAGACAAAAATCCTTATCTTCAGTTTTGTAGTTTTGAAATATTACCTTTTTCCAATATTCGAAAATACAAAAACTTTCCCGAAAAAGAAACCATTATCACCATTTTTACCGTTCTATTATACATACGAGAAAAAATTTTAAATAAAAAGATTGGAGTGATTTTTGAGAAATAATTACTTCCAATAAATTAAAATAGCCTGTATTTCACGCGAAAACTACTAATATTTTCGACAAATTGAAAATTATCTTATTTAAAGACGTCTTTGAAGAAAATATTTAATGAAGTAAAAAGTCTTTCTCTTCATCATTGTACTTGTTGAAAGACAGCGAAAAATTTGAACTTTTGCAATTTTCGAAAAATAATATTTCAACGAAAATGAGACCTGCACCGTTTTCGTAAGAGTCCTTTACGCTATCCAACGACAAACTCTAATAAAAAAAATTTGAAGCTTATTTTGAGAAAGTTTGGAAAATTTGAGGTTTCATGTAAAATCCTCCCGAATAAATAAAAATTACCCTTTCAAACGCCTCGAGGCCATTTAAATCGATCGGGAAATTTCAATTTTCAAAAAAATCGGTTGAAAGGTTTAGGGACTAGTTGGCCATAGACAGACGAAGCGACGACATACGAAGTGACTGACTGACTGACAGACGGACGGACGGACGGACGGACGGACGGACGGACGGAGCGACGGCCAGACAGACGTTTTGCTATTAATCGAATTTGAGATTAGGGATTCGCAAATTATGGATTCTTACGACACAACGTATTACAGAAAGCAATTTACTATAGTATATATCCAAGATTTATCCATTTTTCGTTATCAGGGCCTGGCACAAAGTTTTTTTGTCAAAACTTTCCCGTTTTCCGGCACACAATTACAATATTTTCTCTTCTTGCGAAGCAAGGACGTGAAAATAAAATGACACTTGACTTCCATAGTGGACAATAAGGTTACCTGGAATATTGCAATATTCCACGATTACCAGGAGCGTATTTCTGTGTTAAATTGCAGAACTCTACACACTTCACATAAATTTACAGATAGTCGCAACAAACATGTAGAGTTCATCATTTGGCCAAAATTTTATTGATTAATTTTAAAATACGTTATTTTATTTCACATCCATAGTTACTTTAGTTAAAGTTGTTTTAACTTCTTTGAGAGGTAAAGTTGTTTCCAATGCCTCCTTTGGCTAAGGAGATCGTTAGCCACAAGTCCACTTTAACTGCGCGAAAAAAGTGTTTAAACCAAGTGATGGCGTTGAAAGGATATTGTCGGAGCGATTGGGGACGTACCCCGTACTTCACTCGTTGCACCTACGTAAGAACGTGGCCTCCTTTCCGCATGGGCGGTTGAGATGCAGATCGAAGGCGGGCAGTGTGTTGCGGTACTACGACCGACAGCGCTGACGGGAGCGGGGAGTGGGGGTGTGGATCGCAGCGGAGCGGGATGAAAGAGGTGGATGTCACTGGTGAAAGGAGCGGTGAGGAAGATCCGGAAGAGACGAAGAGTGGACCCGGAGAGGTGGCTCAGGGCATGAACTGATGTCACTGCAGGGCCTCTGGCGTGGAGGTCCTGCGGTTCGAGTCCCGGCAGTGGCAGGGTTTTCCACACTGGCTACATAGCTAGGTCGAATGCAGCCGCTGTCTGGAGGAGAATTCTGGCGGTCGGCTGTTCTGATCGGTAGTTTTCCGTGGTTTCTCCAGTCAACACCAAGCGAATTCCGGAGCAGTACCTACCAAACGGACCACGGATCGAGCGCGATCTTTCCCTCCCATTCCATGTCCTATCCTATCCATCACTTTCACACACTTGCACTTACATGCACTACTTATATGCATTACCAAACATGCCGGGAGCTTAGAGCTTGTCCCGGCAGGGGCGGTGCTCCGCTGGTGTGGGATTCCTTGTTGGGGAAACCCTGCTAGCGTACGGTAGGTCGGAGCTGGATCTCAACATCCAGTTGGGGAAGGTCACCGCCACCTTCCGATTCAAAAACATTCACGACACTTACGGGACTAACGACCTTAGTAGTTGTCGTTTCCGGAATCACTAGTAATCAATGAGTCAATTACGAGAATTGGCACGGTTTGTTGGGTGTGTCGGGTCGGTGCGGGGTTTGGAGAGAATTGACAGAGCTGGGAGTAAGGGTGGCCGGCACTTTCGAAGTGCGACGTGATTGTACTGGCGGGAATTAGCGAAGGGGGCGTAGTGAAACGTGACGTGCGAGAACATGCGAAGCAGGTTTAGCCACGTGCTTGACAGGATGGGCAGAAAAAAGTGTGACGGGTGGGGTGATGAGTACTGGGACGGAGAGAAGCGGGGGCGGGACGAGGAAGTGGGAGATCGACAAGGGGGATGAAGGGTGAAGTGGAGAGAAACGCGGCACAAAGGCGAGGTGAGGCGAAGGTGCGTCGGATTGGGGAGAAGTTGGGTGGAGTTAGGACGGGCAGGGCAGGTGTAAGGCATCGCGTGGGGGAGCAGACTGCTGAGTAAAGCGATGAGGGGCATAGAATGGAGATCTAGGGCAAGATGTGGCACTCAAGGCCGGGCCGAGGGGAAGAATGCTTTGAGAGGTGGCGGAGAGAGTGGACGTGTAGGAGGACCAAAAGGCAGGGAAGGGAATGGTAAGTCGGGGAAAGTGAGGAGCGATGCGGAGTTGAAAAGCGCAACGGAGTGGGGAGAGGCAAGGAATTGTGGGACGAGGAATGGCGGTGAGGATCAGGAGAAGAGTTCTAACCAGTTGTGACCGGATAGAGAGGGTCGAGGAAGGGTGACGCAGAGCGGAAGAGCAGGATGGGGCAGATCAGCGTAGCGCGGGGTGGGCTGAGCGTGGCGGAGAGGGGTGAAAGAGAAGGGATGTCATGAAGCGAGGTGCGATGAATGGTGTGGGACGGGGCGCGACAGGACGGTGAGCAACAAGGATGAGATAGGGTGGGAGAGCAGGGTGGGACAAAGAGTAACGGCGCCGGTGTTGGCGGGGCGGGGCGGGGCTGGGCTGGGCGCGGCGGGGTGGGACGGGATGGTGAGGGACAAAAAAGGTTGACATAGGATGGGAGAGCAGGACGATTGATTGATTGATTTTTTCATGTTTCTGGGCGTGTCAACTGCTCTGGTCATTAGTCCCGTTAGTGTAATGCATGTTTTTTTCTCGGAAGATGGCGGTGATCTTCCCCCGCTGGATGGCGAGATCCGGCGCCGACCTACCGTCGACTAGTGGGGTTTCCCCCTAACCAGGACTCTCCCATCAGCGGGATACCGCCCCAGCCGGGACAAGCTCTAAGCTCCCGACCGGTCTCCTGGCATGTTTGCTAATGTAGTGCATGTTAGTGTAAGTGTGTGTGTGTGTGTGTGTAAGGGGAGAGGATAGGACAAGGAAGGGGAAGGACAGATCGCGCGCGGTCCGTGGCCCGTTTGGTAGGTACTGCTCCGGCATTCACCTGGTGTAGATGGGAGAAACCACGAAAAACTAACGATCAGAGCAGCCGGCCGCTAGAATTCTCCTCCAGGCAACGACTGAATTCGACCTAGCTGAAAAGCTAGTGTCGAAAATCCTGCTGCCGTGGGGAGTGGGACCCTAGGACCTCCCGGTCAGAGGCGCTGCAGTGACATCAGTTGATGCACTGAGCTACCGCTCCCGGTGCAGGACGAGACAAGGGGAACTGGGCGGTGCAGTGTGGGACGGAACGGTGATGTGCAAGAAGTGTGCCGCAAGGCGGGACCAGGCGGAGCGGCGCTGGTGTTGGCGGAGTAGGGCTGGGTGAGGCAGGTGAGGGACAAAGAAGTGTACTGCACAGCGGAGGGAGCAGGACGCGGCAGTCCGGGGGTTGGCGGGGAGGAGTGTGACGGTGAGGGTGAGAGTGACATAGAACGGGAGAGGAGTATAAAACAAGATGGGGCGGAGCGGGGTTTGATTGAGGAGGGCGGGACGGTGAGGGACAAGGAAGGGAGATGCAGATCGGCAGAACCCTACGGGACAGTGCGGCACAGCGCGGGGATTGCGGGGAGTGCAGCGAGGCGGGACGAAAGGGGAACGGTCCGCGTCGAGAGCGGTCGGCGCGTCGGCGGCGGCGGTGGTGGCGCCGCCCGTCGTTTAAATCCGTGACATTTAATTTTGCCCGCGAGGCGAGGCGAGGCGAGGCGAAGCGCGGTGCGGAGCTCCCGACGGCCCGCGCTTGTCCGCTGCTCGCCCGACGTATCACCCTCCCCTCCTCATCCCGCCCCGCCCTTTCCTTCCCCGGCCCGTTGTCCTGTCGCGTTCGGCTCGACGTGCCCACCGCGACCCACGCGCTTGAGCTGTCTGTGGACATCCCGCGACGCGCGCCGAGGTGCCTGTGGCCTACGATTTCTCACATCCGGCCTCGAAAGGTTCTAGAAACCCTTGAATCTTTCGAATTCTTCGGGTGTGATAATATTTTTCGTTTAGTGAACTAAATTTGGTCATTAATTCCATGAAATGTCGTTGATTATCTCTATGTTAATGCAATGCAATTCAGATTCCACCGTGCAATGAAAAATTCACACCTCCCAATCAGAGTTCAGAAAAGGAGCGAAATTGTGTAATTAAGACACTATAACACAGACGTAGCCAAGGTATTTGCAGTTGGACATGAAGCATGAACAAAAAAGTACATCGTATATTACGTACCAACAACTACATATACACAACGAATGAATAAAAGTAAGTTGGGGGCGTAAGCATTAAGTTAGCTGACTTATGTAACAACATAAAATATTTAACGTGAATATATTAAATGTTTTACATGTAAAACATTTGGTCTTGGGATTAATAATATAAAAATGTAACGTCAGTTGTGTTTAACAGTTCTAAAATGTATGGTATAGTAAAACTGTGTTAAAAGTGACTTTGTTTTCTAATATTCTCGTGTATTCTAGCTCATAACTGTCTTTACTTTTCGTGGGAAGTAATGTTTTCATGACTTAATCAGCTTCTAGAATTTTATCCACATATGTTCTGTACCTTCCATTTGCAAATATTTCGTGGAAACAAAAACAATGCAAGGCACACTACAATAGATATTTTTCAGAAGCACTACCACGTCATGCAATGCTTGCCGCGGATGGAAAAGATGTGCTTGAATTTCATAAAATTTCAATTATTCATAAATGGAAACGAAAAAATATTGAACGTAATATGTCTATAAAGGGGTACAATTGCACTCGCTCCTATCGTCGCACGTTCTCTTCAACATACCATTCATGTAATTCTCCCCTCTTTATACACTCGTTTCATTAATTACTATAGTAATACAAGATACATAGAAAGTATAATCAATAAATCCACTTAGAGTGTCTTACATAGTCGAATTTCAGGATATTATATAGCAATAATTAAATTATATCTCCTTTACGCGCATTTTTCAAAAATCTGCTTTAAGAAATACATTAGGTTTTACGAAGATAAATATGTAATTAGGTGCTAGGTGAAGTAAAATAACATACACATCTAATAGCTTAAAGGAGTCAAGAAATGAAGATTGGCAGAAGGATTATTAAGATTAATTTGATTGAAGTCGAAAAAATTCGAATTTTTGAGGATCTAATATCCTTGTGACCTTTCAGTACATAATGCCACGAATCATTGTCTTGATGTCAAATAACATTCGGGACTCTTCAGGTGTGTCACATAATGTAACGTATTCATCCTTTACAATTATTTCATTCGGCTTCGCTTTACAAGCAAAAGGGAATTATCCACGCATAGCAGAACAAATGTTACAAACGTCTAGGACATGTAAGGGTTGATGCACATTTTTTGCGAATGACTATGTAAAACTTCGTATTACAAAATTATACTTGTACCTGATGTTTTATATGCAACTCATCATACATGGGTGTTTGGCGGGTACAGAAACTTTGTTTTCACTGCGATGGAAAGGGACCCGTCAAACGTCAGCCTGTTGAGCCTATTAATTAGAGTCAAATGCCACATGCGTAACTTCGTTACAATCAATTCAGACCTTGTAACCATTGACCAATAGAATTCATATTTGACCTAATATGCCCTAGAAATTTGTTACATTCTTTCAATATCAGTGAATCGTTTCCGCCAAATTTTCGTTCATAGCAGAACGTAACGTAATTTTATCTCGTAGGCATTTCCAACGACTTTTACCTTACTCTCAAAAAAGGCATTGTTTGATTGTTTTCCGTTGGACTTTCCTCATGAGTTCAAGAAAAATCTCACCTGATATCATTGCTTTAAAGTTCTCTTTTTCGCTTTCATATTTGAATAGGAAGGAGGAAAGAACAAATGCTTCCGTTAACGTTGTTAATTTTGTATTGCTCTTGAATTGTAATGGTCATATTGTTATTTTGGAATTAATCTACAATCAATATTCTTAATGTATGTAAAACTGACTCCTTGGTTTACTACCGTGGACTCCTTCAAGAAGTAAAGAAAACGTGGCCATGGTCCTCGTTTAAAATATGCAGAATTAATATATTTTATAATTTAGTTAGAAAGACACACAGATCTGAAGTTTCTGCATCGTTCATCTATGTTTGAAGTTTTCTCTCGATTGGTGTGAGGACATGTATTATCGTTGTTCATGAATGGAAATTAAATTACATTCTTTTCTCCTTGCTTCTTCTCAAACACCATCTTGGATGCAATCGGACTATGCCTTCTCAGGTTGCCAAAATCGAAATGGGATTAACTGCGAAGCAGGTGATAGGGGAAACCTGATCGGGGGATGCAATCGAACAATTCCCTCTTTTAACGACCTCTTAGTGCCCCGGATCACTCTTGCCTTCCTTTGAGGTGCACTTCACGGGTGTAGGCTTCGACACCCGATGCGGGCTCTGGTCGAATTTCTCCGCGGCGGGCCTGGGTTCGATTTCTGGATTTCATTCCAGTGTCAGTTCTCCGAAGGGTGGCTCAGAGGATGAACTGATGTCACTGCAGTCTGTGAAGGTGTACCTAGGTTCGAGACCCGACAGGCGCAAGATTTTCGTCACTAGCTTGTCAGCTAGGTCGGAAACAATCGCTGTCCGGAGGAGAATTCTAGAGACCGGCTGCTCTGATCGGTAGTTTACCATGGGTTCTCCGATCAATACCAAGCGAATGCTGGAGCAGTACCCTAACAAACGGACCACGGACCGCGCGCGATCTGTCCTACCGCTTCCTTGTCCTATCCTCTCCCCTTGCACACACTTTCACTAACATGCGCTACACTACCATACATTCCAGGAGACCGATCGGGAGCTTAGAGCTTGTCCCGGCTGGGGCGGTGTCCCGCTGGTGGGAGATACCTGGTTGGGGAAAACCCCGCTAGCCTATAGGAGGTCGGCGCCAGATCTCTCCATCCAGCGTGAGAAGATCACCACCTCGCGAGAAAAAACATGCTCTACACTTACGGGACTAATGATCCTAGTAGTTGACGCGCCCGGAATCACTAACAATCAATCAATCAACCGAGTCCGTTCCATTAGAGTGGTCCCTCGCTCGCAGATATCCTACGCTGGCACTTCACTTTGCGAGGGACGAGGCGCATTAAGGCGACGAGGAATGCATGAACCCTCGTAAAGACGGGTTACGGTATTTCTGCGGTATAATTCTGTCCTGAAATGGAAAAAAAATTAGAACATGTGGAAATCGAGTTTGTTGTGTCTCGTTTGCTAGTATTTACCCCGGCGGAATAGCTATTTCCTATGCGAATCTGAAACAACAGCTCGTTGCTCACTTGCTCGTTTGATCTATCTGTAATGAGACAAAGTAACTTCCCAGTGCGAAAGTAACCCGTCTTTAGTACCCGTGAACGTTCTTACCTTACTTTTTAAGACCCAACTCAGGCATAGTTAAATATTTGGCGGCTGAAAAGTCACGATTTGCTTCATAAAGCAGCTACTGAAACAGAGACATTTGTATTAGAAAGTTACAGCTCTACTTTTGCCTCAACCGGAAATGGAACCGGGGATTTCACCACCTTGCAATGAGGTTAATTTTAACTCCTTTTCCGCAAAACTTGTAGAATAAAGTTCTTCACCAATATTCTTGTCGATTTTGCAAGTAGCTTTCTGGCGTCAAACTTTAATCCTCACAACAAGTTTTTAAAAAGTGCGACCTTTCACTTCAATATAATTTTATTAAATCCAGAGAGCCTTCTTCTTCGCCAAACATCTTCCCGCTTTTTGGGCGGGGGGGGCGGGTCCAAGTGGCCGGAAGTAGACGGGCACGAAGCCCTTGGAAGCACTTCGGGAACAACGGCGAAGGGCTCTCTTCGCTCGACTGCCCTTCAGAGTCCGAAGGCTCCCATCAATAAATAAGGGAGCGCAAGAGAGGAATTAATTACCAAGAGTTTTATCAAAAGAAATCTCACTTGATCTCGGAAATTTATCTGAGGCGAAGCTCTTTCTCTCCGACTGACGGCGCGCCGGTCGACTCGCGATGCAAATTTATAGTCGCAGCAGGGCCCAGCCAGTCTGGGAGGGCGGGCCGTTGCAGGAGAAAAGACGAAGATGTAGCTTTGCGACGGAGTGGCTGTGGTAACAGGTCTCTTGTTACGTGGGCCGCAAGTGCTGGCTGAAGGGGGCGTATTGGGAGGGGAGTTATTTTCAAACCTAACAATACTCAGATTTCTTGATTTTCTTAGAGATGCCTACACTCATTTGACGAATTTGTTGTGGTTTACAATTTATTAATGTCTTCAACTATTATTTCGACGTTCAAGTTTCATTTTCTTCTATAGTTTTGCCATAAACCGTGTTATGTTACTTTAAGCTACCTTTAAAAAGATAGAAATGGCTGAGTTTGAACTAATAGAATGTAGAGTTTGCGAACTTTGCCATGGAAAATAAACATTTAGAGGACAAATCTACAAGTTCACATTTGTCCCTATTTTATTCTTTAAAGTACTAGTCACTTTCAGAATTTATGCAAGATTTTCAATGATTATATTGGAAATTCATTACATCTGGTAACTTATTGTTGGGAACCAGTCACTTTTGCTTTTCTAATTGATGTTTAGGAGACTGTCAGCGTTGAAACAAGAAATTGAATATTGCGTGGATAAACTTTAACTTAGATTTAAATACAAAAAGTAACCCTTTTTTGACAAGTTTAAAACTTTGGGATGTAACATAAGTCGTTTCAATGCCAAGATTGTCCTAGTAGCATTACCAAACTTTCGAAAAATATTATGGTTGCTGAGTTTGTCATTAGCTCCTTATCCTTAATTATACTTATTTAGCTGGAACCACAAGAATTGAAAGGAAAGAGGTTTTATTTGTAAGGATATTCAGTTTTACGTAACTAATAATTGTCGTACATTCATGTTATTATTATTATTATTATTATTATTATTATTATTATTATTATTATTATTATTATTATTATTATTATTATTGATTAAACATTATTGATTGAATCTAATGTTTGGGATTAGTTTGTAGGAACTGGTAGACTGATTACTAGATTCTGTAAATGGTTTTAAACGTTCGCGTGCGCGACCTAAAATACAGGGGGGTCAATATTTTGGGCCCCCTTTTTCATTAAACGTTTTATTTACATATGACATTTAACGAGGAAATATGCTATAGGGAAAATTAAATTATAACTATGTCGTGTATCAACTCCCCAAATTGCCAGCTAAATGAAGAGCAAAATTAGGAATTTATCATTTTTGGAAATAAAATATTCTATTACATAGGGCTACGGATCCCCTTTCGAACATTCGGGAGGTCAATGGACCCCTGGCCGCTCTGAACGCACATCTGTTATAAAATATTTGAAATAACTCAAATTCAAAGAAATGGTCACGACTCACAAAATAATAAAAAATACTATGGTATTCTTTCGAGTACAAAATATGAAAAGATGTGTGAAATGGTCATAAATAATCGAAATTGTGAAATGCTTCGTAGCGAAGTTCCCGTTAACGTGAGGCCCTGAATAGCAGAGCCTAATGACTAAAACAAGGTTGGAGCTGCCGGCAAAAGAGGGTTGTCAAACTTCTCGCTTCACAAGCCACCGAACATCCGTTCGTCTCCGCTGCGCCCTACACATCGCCCGGGTATTCATGCGTCTCCCGCCGACACGGCCGACGGAGAAAGCCCCCGAACTTCCCAGCCCCCCCCCTTCGCGATTCCTTTTTGCGTCCCACCATTCTGTGTAGCTCAGCTGCTTGACATCGTGTACTTCGTCCTGTTTTGTTTGTTTTTATCAAGCCCAGCCGCCGCACTCGCTTCAACTAATTACTAATTCCCTAACATTAATTACCCAAACCATTAATTTGTACGCTGTTCGGAGGAAGGGCGGCGATGTGCGCCCGGGGCCCAGGCAATTGTTTTCTTCCCTCCCCTGCTCCTTTCGCGCCTACCCCTTGTTTCCCCCTTCCCCTCAGTAGACCTCGGGCGTCACGCACGCACTCGCGCGGCGCGCCGCGAAACTACTGCTCTCGAGACAATAGGCTGGGATGGGTGGGTGGGCGTGTCTCTTTCTGATGTCCCGAAGGAGAGCGTCTCTTTTTGCCAGGACTTTGAAAAGGTTATAAATAAGAAAAGAAAACCGTTAAGTATTCACGCCTGAGATCTTTTTACAAAGAATCGGCGCGGCTGAGAAAAAAGGGGGTGGGGGAGGGAGGCGCCGGCGGCGGCGGAAGCGAGGACGGGCGATTAGGCTAGTTGGCACAGCCGCCCGGGGGATTGATGCATAGAAACCGCCCCGCGAAAGAACGGGTCGCACCCTTTGTGGTATAATGAAGACGAATCGCAGACGCTTTCTTTCAAACACCCACCACCCACCCTCCTACGCGGCCTTGCTCCCTGCCGCGTCCTCATCGTGGTTCCTCCCTCCACCCCCCCGGCCGAATTTCCCGTCGCCATGGTGCAGGTGGCATCAGGTTGAAACGGCGCGCCGGCGGGAGCACAATTTTTTTTTGTAAACGCGGATAATTTCGCGAGTATATATTTTTGTCCCCATTATTCCCACTTGGGAGTGAAAAACGACGACGAGACGCGGTTTCTTCTCTGTCGCGGCAAGAAAGCCCCGCCAGCAAATTGAGAACTATACACGCTCGCGCGGGGGCATTTAAGCTCCGTACGGCGGGGGGGTGCAGCAAGGAAGCAAATGGAGGGGGGGGGGGAATTCACGGAAGCAGTGCGGCTGGCGCTGAAAGGGGGAGTAGAGGCCACGTTAGCAAATGTGGTGTTACCTGTGGCCTCTTTGCACCGCAACGACGGAGACGATTTTGTAAAGCAAAGAGTGATGCGAGGTTAGGTTTTTTCTCCTTTAGTGGTAAATTTGGTTTCGGGAAGAAGTTCTTAAGAAGCTTTTGGACGACCGAGACAGTTTTGCCAGGTTAGTAATTTTATCCCTAATTTTTGTTTGCTTACTTTCCGTTAGTGGGAAATTTGAGGATTTCTTTAGAAGATTTTGTTTGAGATTTTGATTTTATTAAACTTTTTCCAAACAAATAATTTGCCAACGAAACTGAATGAACTAATTCAATTTCTCCTTTACATGGAACGTCGGTAAAGTCCATTTAAGAAGTTTAAAAATTTAATATATAATTACCCAAAACGGGGGTTTCTTTTTAATTTGATCTACCATCTTACACTATTTTTATTTAATTTGCAGATGTAATATATTTTGAAATATATATTTTTATAGACAAAAAATAACTCTTTGTTATATTCGTGCACACAAGAATATTATTTCAATATAAAATTGTATTCTATTCAATATAAAAACTATTTGTTTTAAAATATATGTGGTAATTAGATGCAACGTATAAAGATTCTCCTAAGAGATTTATAAGTACATGACAAATCAAATATCCTCTGAACGTTTCCTCTTACATTTTCAAATACGTCTAAAACATTTTATTGCCTTTCTCTTACGAGTGCTGCGCGAACAAAGTATTTCGGACAGTGCAGATTATGAGATGATGTTATGAGATATTTAGAGAATTTCAAGTCTGCGTTTTGCAGATGTATGTGTTAAAAAATTCTTTACACGTACAAATAACAATGTAAGCCAGCTACGATATTTGCAAACTTTTCCACGTGCCAATAGATGCCCTAATGGCTTCCTAGATGGCCTAATGGATATCTCTTATATACAGAAAATTATCTTAAGAGAATTACACAGTCTATTCATAACTAGATGCTTTCAAACATTGTTGTTGTTTTTTACTTTGCTCGTCTACGTACGTATAGAACATTAAGATAAAATTATTTAAATTTAATTATTTTTGTTGGATTGGTAGTTTTTGCAGCAATATAGAAGAGTTTATTGATTGATGATCCGGGATCAACTACTAAGGTTATTAGTGGAGTAAGTGTAGTGCCTGTTTTTATCGCGAGAGGCAGCGGTGATCTTCCCTCGCAGGAGGGCGAGATCAAACGTCTACATACTCGTCGGCATGCGGGTTTCCCACAACCAGGTATCTCCCTCCAGCAGGACACCGATCCAGCCTGGACGAGCTCCCGACTGGTCTCCCGTCATGTGTGCTAGTGTAGTGAATATATGAGTAAGTGTGTTACCCTGTAAGGGGTGAAGATACGACAAGGAATAGGTAGGAAGATCGCGAGCGAACCGTGACCCGTTTGTTAGGGTACTGCTCCGGGATTTGCCTGGAGTTGATCGGAGAAACCACGGAAAACTACCGATCAGAGCACCCGGCCCCTAGGATTTCCTCCAGACAGCGGCTGGAGTCGATTTAGCTGTGTAGCTATTGAAGAAAATCCTGCCACTATGGGGACTCGAACCTTAGACCTCCCGGACTGAGGCAATTCATTCATCAATTGATGCCCAAGGAAACCTAAACCGATGCTTTACGAGGGGGAAAATGCTTTAAAGCACTTGTCAATGTTGGAGTGAAAGAGGACGTTATATATTTCCTTTATGAATGGAGGAGCGGCACGATTAAATGCGGTTTTGTATCAAGGTGGGCAATTTTCTCCTTTAGGCAACCCCGCAACTGGGAATATTAACGGAAATTCTCTGTAGCAGAGTAGTCGTGGCAATACAAATTTTGTAGAAAAGACTTTGTGTGTGAATCTCACGCCACGAGAAGAGAGCATTGTGAAGATTGCAGCTGTGACAACATAAAATGATAAATGCGTTACCACTTGTCTTCTTAAGAGCGTTTTAGAATCCTGAGAGAGGCATATTTACTGAAAAAAATGCAAATTATTCCGGGAATGGGCTACGGTGTCTTGCGAAAAAATTATATGAACGATCAATTGAATTGGGATGCAATGTGACCACCCTGTATATTCGAGAGTTTTTAGTAGTAAAACATTAAATTATTTTGCGTTTCTCGATAGTGATGAAAAATATAAATGTACAATGTATATGGAACATATACCTAATTCGATTTTATAAACGAATCAAGGGCAGAAAAAATGAAATGAGAGCGAGGAGTTCAATCCAATAGTTTTGGCTAATAATAAATTAATTTTCCATGTAGTATATCAGACTAGATGATATTGCAGTTTCCTATTTAAAGAGAACATAATATTCAGATACTGATTCTGCAAATAAAGGAAAGATGCATTGTGATTGAAGGCAGAATATATTTAAAAAATAACAAATATATTTGGTTCAAGGATTAGTGAGGAAAGGCCAAAATAATACAGTACTCTAATGATATATGTTAAGAGAATTTAATTACACACAGTTTACATGAGACTTTCTTATGAGCTATGACAGAAAATAATGGTGCGAAGAGAGCATGGATTCATTTCAATTCAATGATGCCTATTTTTACGTGGCGAAAGTCGGACACCAGGCCTGCTGTTCCATCTGACCACGCAAATTTTGCTACGCTCATTGACCATTTAGCGGTCGGCGAAACATGCGATTTAAATTTAGCTCAGAGGCTTCATTTAGGTTTGATGATCTTTCATGTGCAGAAAATCTACATCACATGACCACCGGCATAACTCAGACGACTGACAGTATAGGATGTTTTGTTTTGACCAAGAATTCCCCCTAACGGGGTACCGCTCTAAAAGGGACAAGCTCAAATGTCACAACTGGTCTCCCGACATATCTGCTGGAGTAGTTCATGCAAGAAATGCTAAGTGAATGTGGGGAAGTGGAGGAGAACAGGATGGGGAAGGAAAAATCGCGCGCGATCCATAGCCAAGGTTGCCATCCGGTACTGGTATTTATCGAAGAAACCACGAAAAACTACCGATCAGACCAGCCGGCCGCTAAAATTCTCCTTCCGACAGCTGCTGAACTGGACATAGCATTGTGGCTCATTTCGAAAATCCTGCTAACGTCAGTGCTCGAACTCTGGGACCTCCCGGTCACAGCCGCTTCAGTGACGTCATTTGTTGCCTTGAGCCACCTAACCCAGTGTGCGAGCTCGAGGGCAATGGAGAGACATGGGCGTTATTGGGGTGAGAGCGAACTCGTAGGGCGGACGTCGTCGTCCTGCGCCGCCTTGAAGCTGAGCAGCACGACGAGCCAGGAGGCGGCGGAGGCGAGCAAAGCGGGCGCCAGCGACCGGTTCACTTGCGCGAAGCCGCTCGCCGACGGCCGCACCGGCGCAGACAGCACCTGCGCCTGCGCACACGCCCACAAGGCGCCATGCCAACAGGAGTGCGCCAAGCGCTAAGCACGCGCTACGGCAACAGTGGAACGCCAAGCACGCCTAACATGTGCTACGGCAAGAGAAGAACACGAAGCATACGCTATGCCAACAGGAGTGCACCAAGCGCTAAGCACGCGCTACGGCAACAGTGATGAATTCTAAGCAGTGGCAACGGCAACAGTGATGAACAGGATAATTCCAAGCACAAAGCGAACGCAAAGTGGAGTACACCAAGCACAAAAGAAAGACAGAATTAAGAAATCGCTGGGTGGGTAGGAAGCAAGTGTACACAGGTAGGGAGAAAGACACAGAGATGCGGAGAAAAACGCAGTGGCGGGGAAGGAAGGCACAGAGGTGAGGAGGAAACAGAGGTGGGGACGAAGACACAGAGATGAGGAGGAAGACGCAGAAATGGGGAGGAAGGCACAGAGGTGAGGAAGAGGACGCAGAGATAGGGAGGAGGACTCAGAGGTGGGAAGGAGGACACAGAGGTGAGGAGGATACAGACGTGGGGAGGAGTCCACAGAGGTGATGAGGACGACACAGAGGTGGGGAGAAAAAAACAGAGTTAAGGAGGGAACACAGAGGTGGGGAGGAAGACCCAGAAATGGGGAGGAAGACACAGAGGTGAGGAGGAGGACGCAAAGGTGGGGAGGACGACACAGAGATAGGGTGGAGGACTCAGAGGTGGGGAGGAGTCCACAGAGGTGATGAGGACGACACAGAGGTGGGGAGAAAAACAAAGAGATAAGGAGGAAACACGGAGGTGGGGAGGAAAACGCAGAAATAGGGAGGAAGACACAGAGGTGAGGAGGAGGAAGCAAAGGTGGGGAGGAGTCCAGAGAGGTGATGAGGACGACACAGAGGTGGGGAAAAAAACAAAGAGATAAGGAGGAAACACAGAGGTGGGGAGGAAGACGCAGAAATGGGGAGGAAGACACAGAGGTGAGGAGGAGGACGCAAAGGTGGAGAGGAGTCCACAGAGGTGATGAGGACGACACAGAGGTGGGGAAAAAAACAGAGATAAGGAGGAAACACAGAGGTGGGGAGGAAGACGCAGAAATGGGGAGGAAGACACAGAGGTGAGAAGGAGGACGCTGAGGTGGGGAGGAGGACACAGAATTGGGGAGGAAGACGCAGAAGTGGGGAGGAAGACACAGAGGTAGGGAGTAGGACACAGAAATGGGGAGGAAGACACAGAAGTGGGGAGGAAGATACAGAGATAGGTAGGAAGACACAGAGGTGAGGAGGAAGACGCAGAAGTGGGGAGGAGGACACATAAGTGGAGAGGAAGACACAGAGGTGGGGAAGAGGAAACTGAAGTGAGGATGAAGACACAAAGGCGGGGAGGAAGACAACGGTGGGAAGGGTGACATAAATATAAGGAGTAATTAAGACAGAGAGAGAGAGAGAGAAGTAGAAAATCTGCGAGAGGGAAGAGGGAAGAGATGATGAGGAAGAGAGACTGTGGAAGTAAGACTTACGACGTAAGTATAAAAGTGAACAGCAATAGAAGGCAACATCCATAGAGGTTTGTAGGAAAACAGATGCAAGTAGACAGTGAATCAGAAAGAGAGAGTGACCTGGAACAGGCGCAGCTCGCGCGCAGCAAGGCCCCTGGGCGCCAGCAGGAGCAGTTGCGTGGCGCGCTCTCCGGCTGCGTCGGCCGCCGTGCTCAGCCGCTCGCCCACGCACGCCACCAGCAGCACCTCGGCCATCATGGTGGCGCTGGCCACCACGCACGGCGGCACCGACATGTACGCCATCTGCGTTCACACAAAGACTGCACTCAGCATGCGCTCCATCTGCACACACACACATGCCCTACGCTCAACACGCACGGCAGCACCGACAAGTACGTCATATACACACACACACTACACTCAACATGGATGACATCTGCACACACACACGCACACACACGCACATGCTCTACGCTCAGCACGCACGGTAGCACGGACATGTACGCCATCTGCGTTCACACAAACACTGCACTCAGCATGCGCTCAGCAAAGGCTCCATTTGCACACACACACATGCCCTACGCTCAACACGCACGGCAGCACCGACAAGCACGTCATATACACACACACTACACTCAACATGGATGACATCTGCACACACACACGCACACACACGCACATGCTCTACGCTCAGCACGCACGGTAGCACGGACATGTACGCCATCTGCGTTCACACAAACACTGCACTCAGCATGCGCTCAGCAAAGGCTCCATTTGCACACACACACATGCCCTACGCTCAACACGCACGGCAGCACCGACAAGCACGTCATATACACACACACTACACTCAACATGGATGACATCTGCACACACACGCACACACACGCACATGCTCTACGCTCAGCACGCACGGCGGCACCGACATGTACGCCATTTGCGTTCACACAAACACTGCACTCAGCATGCGCTCAGCAAAGGCTCCATTTGCACACACACACATGCCCTACGCTCAACACGCACGGCAGCACCGACAAGCACGTCATATACACACACACTACACTCAACATGGATGACATCTGCACACACACACGCACACACACGCACATGCTCTACGCTCAGCACGCACGGTAGCACGGACATGTACGCCATCTGCGTTCACACAAACACTGCACTCAGCATGCGCTCAGCAAAGGCTCCATTTGCACACACACACATGCCCTACGCTCAACACGCACGGCAGCACCGACAAGCACGTCATATACACACACACTACACTCAACATGGATGACATCTGCACACACACGCACACACACGCACATGCTCTACGCTCAGCACGCACGGCGGCACCGACATGTACGCCATTTGCGTTCACACACACGACCAGAGAAGGATAATATTGCATATTGTCGCAATTTCGAGGAATCTTTGCCTCCCCCCTACTGGCGACGCGACACGATCGTATTGTTTGAAGATCGAGATGCCGAGTGGTTGCACGCCGCGTGGTTGCGCGCCGCACGGTTGCACACCGCTCTCGTGCAATGAGCGAAAGAATTGAATGTTAGAATTTTACTTTGGTAGTGGTCTAACTCACAGCAATGCAGACTCCGTGAAAAAAGTATTGTCGAGAAGCCTCTGCCTAACATCTTGTCACGCCCGAATTACGACAGAACACGATTTTCTTTTCGCCCAGACAAGGTAATGCTGTCGACTTCAATACTCAATAATTCTTCGCTGAGGTGAATTAATAATTGTCATAAATAATTGTCCTTCAGAATTTTCCCTTATGTAAAGGGAGTACAAAGGCGATAGGAGGTTGGTTTTCAACACGAAACATCTTCAGATGCTCTCCCAAAAACTGTCAAGCTATTTTTCAGCCTCAACAAATAGTCTGGTTAGAACAAGGAAGAAGAAGGAAAGATCGCGCGGAGTTCGTGGTCTTTTTGTTAGGCTACTGCTCCGGCACTCACCTGGTGTTGATCGTAGAAACCCCGGAAAAATATGGACCACTATCATTTACTCCGAACAATGGAACTCGATTCAGCAAAGTAGCTGCTATCGAAAATCCTGCTCCGACTGTTCCTGTGACGACTCGAATTCTAGGACCTCCCGATCATCGGCACTGCAGTGACATCGGTTGATGTAGTACTAGTTGCTCGAGTCCGCCGCGACGTGCTTTCTCGTACCACCTGTGAGGGCACCATACGTACCTTTGTTCCGCTGGCGCTCGTGTAGGCCTGCCGCTTGAGCAGGAGCACGGAGACGAGCACGTGCAGCAAGGACACGAATCGTTGTTGGGCATCCCTCCGCATCAGCTGCCGTGGTTCTTGGCCGTGATATTCAGCGCAGAGCAAGTACTAGGGAGTTCCCGTGTCAAGAAACCTGCCGATAGCAATATCTTTGTGCCGCTGGCGATCGTGTAGGCCTGCCGCTTGAGCAGGAGCACGGAGACGAGCACGTGCAGCGAGGACACGAATCGTTGTTGGGCGTCCCTCCGCATCAGCTGCCGTGGTTCTTGGCCGTGATATTCAGCGCAGAGCAAGGACTAGGGACTTCCCGTATCAAGAAACCTGCCGATAGCAATACCTTTGTTCCGGTGGCGCTCATGTAGGCGTGCCGCTTGAGCAGGAGCACGGAGGCGAGCGCGTGCAGCGAGGACACGAATCGCACGAACACGCCTGCCAGCTCCAGCAGCATCTGCCAGCCGAAGGCGGTGTTGACGCGCGCGGCGCAGCGGCCCAGCGTGAAGTGCGCTCTGCGCAGGCGCAGCAGCTCCCGCGCCGCCGCCGCGTCGCGCGCCACCCGGGTGCTGTGCAGAAGAGAATGTCATGAAACGATGATGCAGTTGGTTTGTTGTTAGTGATTCCGGTCGCGTCTGCTACTGAGGGCGTTGAGTGTAGTGCATGTTTTGCCTTGGGTGTTGACTATGATCTTCCCCACTGGATGGCGAGATCCGACGCCGACCTGCCGTCGGCTAGCGGGGTTTCCCCCTAACCAGAACTCTCCCACCAGCGGGGCACCGCTCCAGCCGGGACAAGCTATAAGCACCCGACCGGTCTCCGGAATATGTAGTAGTGTAGGGCATGTTAGAGTACGTATGTGTAAGGGGTGAGGATAGGACAAGGAAGAGGAAGGAAAGATCGCGCGGGATCCGTGGCTCGTTTGTTAGGAACTGCTTCGGCGTTCGCCTGATGTTGATCGGAGAAACCACGGAAAACTACCGATCAGAGCCGCCGGTCTCTAGAATTCTCCTTCAGACGGCGACTGAATTCGACCTAGCTGACAAACTTGACTCGAAACTCTTGCCACTGTCGGTACTCGAACCTAGGACCTCCCGGCCAGAGGCACTGCAATGACATAGTTGATGCACTGAGCCACCTCTCCCGGTATGATGATTTAATGATAGGTATTAATGCACGAGTGTGATGTTTTGGTACGACCTCTTTTCCTCGCTCTATCGTAAAATTCACACGAGTGTATTAATACTCATTACATCGAGTTTCATACGGTCCTTTTTGTGCGACTTATAGCAACTTTATTGAGTCAGACTTTTATATTGAATCATTTCGTGACAATTGACATGCAGGATTTAGCGAAGTCCACCCAGGGGTTACCCTACGCTACAGCAAATGGCTTTGGTTTATCACTGAGCTAGCCAAATAGGATCATAATGAAATTACGTTTCAATTTATTTTAAATAATATTCCACGTAAAAAGTACTAATAATAAGATAAATTAAAATTGTCAAACGTAATATAATATTAACTGCAATTTTAGAGAATTCAATCGAACGAAACATTTACTAAAACGATTCTCAATGATTAATGAAGTGTCAATACTTGGTTTGTGAACTTCTTTGTGATTGGTCAAGAACTTGTGTCTTAACAAAATTTGTATCGTAACGAGTATTATGCAACGGATTGCAGTCATCAAATAAAAGAATTATACAGTGGGAGTAGAAAAAGATTCTTTGCAATCAGAGTCTCATGGAACATATATAATACAGTGCGACCATTTTATAAGTGTGTCGATTGCGCGGGTATTTGAACTCGGCGAACGAGGTCACAAATACCGTGGAAATCGACACAGGCCGGCCGGTAGAATCCGGCAGAGGGAAAGTGGCTTTTGCAAGGCGAGACCTTGAACAGCGTTCCCAAAGAAGATCAGCACACAGTTACGCAGCGATTCAATGAACGAATGAATGAATGCCTTATTTTACGTGACAAGACTCCGGCCATGTGGTCTACTCTTCTGTGTGACCACGCTACTTTCGTTACGCTCCTTTCACCTACTAGGGGAGAAAGAAGGTATGACTTGGGCGACGAAACAGGCAATTTGAATTTAGCTCAGAGGCTTCAATTAGGCTTGAGGATCTTTTACATGCAGTAAATCTACTAACATGGGACAGCCGGCTTTACTTCCCCTCCGAAGGAAGGATTTTTCCGCTCTTAAAAATCCACGGCTTTAGGAGCTTTGCAAAATTTATATCTGTGGTGCATTCGCCCAACCTGCTGATACTATGATGCTTGAGTAGAGACCTAGATTATATATATATATATATATATATATATATATATATATATATATATATATATATATAAGAGAGAGAGAGAGAGAGACAGCAAGTCTAATGCTTTGCCCAACTTATACCTTTGATATATTAGCTCACATGTTGATACATCGCTCATCTCGGTGGTTTTGCGGTAAAAGTAGATTAGCGTAAGCCAGCAGACTCAGATTCTGCGAGGATATATGATCAGGAAGCTTAATGCTCTGCACTATTTATACCTTTGATACATTCGCTCACCTGCTGATATATTATCAACTCGGTAGTTTTGCGATAAAAGCAGGGAGACATAATCAAGGTGGTTCTAAACTTAACACAGACGACCTAATTATGTAGTTAGGATGATTTCCAATTTGTACAACTTACACCTGTAGTGCTTTCGCTCATCTTCTGATTGAAAATTTTTGCAGCAAAAAAAGTTAGGCGTAACCCAGAAGACCGAGGTTCCATATCAGGTTGGAATGCCTCACCCTTTGTACAACGTATACCTCTGCCGTGTTCGCTCACCTGTCCACCCGGGCCCTGTCGGCCTCCGGGAAGAAGCGCTCGGCGCACAGTTTCTCGTTGATGGCATCGAAGCGTGATGAGAGCAGCGGCAGGAGATTTACGTACTGTAGAAACAGCACCGTCGGCCCTAGCGTCACCAACACCTGCGACGCAACAGCCGCGAACCCGCCCAGCTGCAGCCCATTCTCCCAGTAGGAGCTCGCCGACCCACCCACCACAGTCATCACCCAAGCGCAGATCTGCGCCGTCACGAACCGCTTCATCCGCCGGTAGGTCGCCGCGCGGTCGTCCACCACATCCAGATCCACCCTTGCCATGTCCTCCAGCAGCTGCATTAACTCGTGACGGTGGCGGATGGCGAAGATCCAGTTGCACACGCTGCTTGTGGAGACGGTGAATGCAAAAGCGATGAAGTTGATGCTTCCAATTAACTTATTAGAGTAAATTTCATGAGGATCGTTAACGTAGGAACTGGCCAAGAGGACACACCCTGTGAAAACGGTGTAAAGAATTGTAGGTATCAAATCTTTCCACTGCGTCTGTAGCGTGAAGCTAGGTTCTGTGCAAGCGGAGAATGGAGCCAGACCTACTAGTCTGGATACACGGTACAATGGTGATATCGAGGAAAACAATTGATGACGAACTGTTTCCTGATGTGTAGTATTGTAAAATAGAGGTTCCTCTCTTCCAGAAATGAAAGGCTCAATTTTCTTTGAAATCGTAACGTTTTGCCTTTCCTCTGCCTTTCCGCTTTTTTCCAGCCACACGTTCATGATAAAACTTTACTATATTTTCTCTTAGTAGCGAATGTGAAGCTTGGAGCAGGAAGCGTACTATTTTGCCAAAACCAGATCTTCCAAATGAAATTTGTAATTTCTTTTTAAATATGAAATAATGTAATTGTTATCATGTTGCACTATATTTGTCAAGTAACATTATTTTAGTGTGTTACGTTATTCATCTCAACCAACACATGCGACTAACTGTGACTGAACCATCTCCATAAAAATCCTCTATGGGAAGTAAACTTCAATCTAAATTAAGTTGTTGTAGTGGTGCGGTGACAAATGATTTTCTAACATGTCTTTCATAATGTCATCTGAGAGATAATGTCATTATGAATTGTTACATTATTGGAATTATTGATTGATTAAATTTTTATGGGACGTTTTACATTCTCATTAGAACCATGAAAAATTACAAGCAATATAACGTCAATGATTTATGTTGTTAACACATTAATTTTCTTCTCTGCTCCGGACGATTAATAATTTTGTCAAGAAACCTTGTTAAACCTTTGAGGCAGAACTGAAGTCTTCTAATGCTAGAGCTTCATTCACTTCCGCAATTCTTGAAAACTACATTTTAAGAAACTGAACTAGTAATCGTTTATCTCTTTCTTCACTAACGTGCTACATAATTTTCGCATCATTGCATTATTTTAAAAGAAAAATACAAATGGTTATTTTAAAACTGTCCTATTTGAATCTAATCCATTGCGCCTCCATTTTGACGCTCCAGGAGAGGTATCTTTCGGACTAAATTCACTGACGAGATTCTCTTTCTTGAATACCATTATTGAGCTTTTAACATTCGTATATTTTGGTTAGAAATTTGGTACGTTTAAATGTGTTCGTGTACAAGCAAAGAGAAGGCACAAGGTTCGGAAATGAAAGATCTCGCGCAGAATGAGGCCTGTTTGTGAAGGTTCGTTATTTCGCCTTGTAATGATCGGAGAAATCATGAAAAACTACTGATCAGAGTACTTATGTGGATCAGAGCATCAATTGGTGTCTACGTAATGCCTCTCACCGGGAAGTCGTGGAGTTCGAGTCTCGGCGAAGGCAGAAATTTCGAAACTAGCTAGATACCTAGGTCGAATTCAATCGCCGTCTGGAGAAACATTGTAGAAGTCGGCTGCTTGGATCGATACTTTTCCGTAATTTCTCCGATCAACGCCTGGCGTGAGCTATAGTAGTTATCGCGTCCTAAATACGAAATAACCAGAATGTCAATGGTTTACGAATTCACCGGTGTTTTTTTCAACTCCTCTTTAAAATTTGATTCACGTCTATCAGCACCCCAATTCTCTCTCTAATCACCATAATATTTAGTACATTTTGCGACTCATCAGATCATTCGTTCATCTGTAGACTCATTGATCGTCTCGATAGTTATGACGTAAAAATAGCTTGGTGTAACCAAGAACTACGTTCTGTATCTGCTCGGGTTGCTTAACGCTCGACACAATTTTTTTACCTCTGGTGCATACTTGCTCACATGCTAATATATTGATCATCTCTGTAGTTTTGCAATAAAGCAAGGAAGCGTAACAGAGAGACCTGGATTATATATCCGGATGGGATGTTAGGTACCCGAATGATTCTGCGGTCCCTCACCTGCTGACCAATGGATTGTGTCGATTGTTTTACGGTAAAAGCAAATATGCGTCACCCATAAGACCTATGTACAATACAAGGTCGGGATTCCAAACACATGGCACAATGTATACCTCTGATACATTCACAAACATGCACACGAGTCCTGCCTGCGTTGTCCATCGCGGCCTCCGAGAAGACACGATCAGCGCACAGCTTGACGTTGATGGCATCCAATCTCGACGGAAATAGCGGTTCCTCACGCGATATAAAAGTTGCAATACACTTAAGGGACGAAAGCCTTAGCTGTTGACGCGCCCGGAATCTTAAGTCAATCATTTCGATGGTAATAGATTGATCGTCTCTGTACTTTGTACTAAAATAAGCTAGGCGTAACACAGGGACCTAGGTTCTATATCAGGTGGTATTCCCTAACACTTTGCACAATGTACGCTGTATTATCTCACCTGCCGACGCGGGCACCGTCGTCCGCTGGGAAGACGCGCCCGGGGTGCAGTTTCTCGTTGATGGCATCGAATCGCGACGAGAGCAGCGGCAGGAGATTTACGTACTGTAGAAACAGCACCATCGGCCCTAGCGTCACCAACACCTGCGACGCAACAGCAGCGAACCCGACCAGCTGCAGCCCACTCTCCCAATAGGCGCTCGCCGACCCACCCACCACAACCATCACCCAAGCGCAGATCTGCGCCGTCACGAACCGCTTCATCCGCCGGTAGGTCACCGCGCGGTCGTCTAGCACCTCCAGGTCCACCTTTGCCACGTCCTCCAGCAGCTGCACCAACTCGTGGCGGTGGCGGATGGCGAAGATCCAGTTGCACACGCTGCTTGTGGAGACGGTGAATACAAAGGCGATGATGTACATGCTTCCAATGAACGTATTAGAGAAAATTTCACTGGGATCGTTGACGTAGGAACTGACCAATAGGACACACCCTGTGAAAACGGTGTAAATAATTGTAGGTATCAAATCTTTCCACTGCGTCTGTAGCGTGAAGCTAGGTTCTGTGCAAGAGGAGAATGGTGCCAGACCTACTAGTCTGGATACACGGTACAATGGTGATATCGAGGAAAACAATTGATGACGAACAGTTTCCTGATGTGTAGTATTGTAAAATAGAGGTTCCTCCCTTCCAGAAATGAAAGGCTCAATTTTCTTTGAAATCGTAACGTTTTGCCTTTCCTCTGCCTTTCCGCTTTTTTCCAGCCACACGTTCATGATAAAACTTTACTATATTTTCTCTTAGTAGCGAATGTGAAGCTTGGAGCAGCAAGTTAACTATTTTTCCAAAATCTGAACTTTTTATAGAAACTTGTATTTTCCAATTAAATATGAAGTAAAGTAATTGTTACCATATTGCACTATATTTTTCAGACATTATTTTTAGTGTGTCTCGTTATTCATCTCAACCAACACATGCGGCTAACTGTGACTGAACAATCTCCATTAGAATCCTCTATTGGAAGTAAACTTCAAATTAAATTGAGTTGTTGTTGTTGTTTTTGTTGTTGTGCGGTGACAAATAATTTTCTTACATGTCATTCATAATGTCATCTGAGAGATAATGTCGGGATGAATTGTTACATTAATGGAATTAGTGATTGATTAAATTTGTATGGGACGTTTTAGCATTCTCATTAGGAACATCTAAAAATTACTAGCAATATAACAATGTGAATGATTTATGTTGTTATCACATTAATTTTCTTCTCTGCTCCAGTCGATTAATATTTTTGTTAAGGAGCCTTCTTAAACCTTTGAGACAGAATTGAAATCTTCTAGTCGTAGCACATCGTACACTTCCGCAATTCTCGAGAACTACATTTTAAGAAACTGAACTAGTAATCATTTATCTCTTTCTGCACTAATGTGCTACATATTTTTCGCATCATTGCATCATTTTTAAAGAAAAATACAAAGAGTTATTTAAAAACTGTCGTTTTTTAATCTACTTCATTGCGTCTCCATGTAGACGGCGCAGAAATAGTTTTCGGACTAAATTCGTTGATAGGATTCTCCTCCTTTAATACCATAAATGGGCTTTTAACGTCCGTCAATTTCCGTTAGAAAGTTGGTACGTTTGAATGTGTTCGTGTGCAAGCAAAGAGAAGGCACAAGATTTAGAAAAGAAAGATCACACGCAGAATGAGGCCTGTTTGTGAAGGTTCATTATTTCGCTTTGTAATAATCGGAGAAATCATGAAAAACTACTGATCAGAGTACTTAGTTGGATCAGAGCATCACTTGATGTCTATATAATGCCTCTCACCGGGAAGTCGTGGGTTAGTGTCACGGCGATGGCAGAAATTTCGATACTAGCTAGATACCTAGGTCGAATTCAATCGCCGTCTGGAGAAACATTGTACAAGTCGGCCGCTTTGATCGATACTTTTCCGTAATTTCTCCGATCAACGCCAGGCGCGAGCTATAGTAGTTATCGCGTCTGAAATACGAAATAACCGGAATGTCAATGGTTTACGAATTCACCGATTTTCTCCAATTTTCAACTCCCCTTTAAAAGTTGATTCACATCTATCAGCATCCCAATTCTCTCTCTATTCACCATAATATTTAGTACATTTTGAGATGAATCAGATCATGCGTTCATCTGCTGACACGTTGATCGTCTCGATAGTTTTGACGTAAAAATAGATTGGTGTAACCAAGAAGATCTACGTTCTGTACCTGCTCGGGTTGCTTAACGCTTGACACAATTTATACCACAGGTGTATTTCTGCTCATCTGCCAATATATTATCTCTGTAGTTTTACAGTAAAACAAGGAAGGCGTAACAGAGAGACCTAGGTTGTATATCTGGTAGATGTTTAGTAACCCACTGATTCTGCGTTCCCTCACCTATGAACAATATGAGACTCCCTCACCTATGAGGTTCCTGAGGTTCCCTCCCCTATGAGAAGGCCTATCTACAAAACAAGGTCGGAATCCCTAACGCATTTCACAATGTATACCTCTGCTGTATTCGCACACCTGCCGACGAGGCCTCCGCTGGCCGTCGCGGTTTTCGGGAAGACACAATCAGCGCACATCCTGGCTGTGATGGCATCCTAGCACGACGGCAACAGCTGTTACTCACGCGATAAAAACATGCACTACACGTACGGGATGAATGACCTTGGCTGTTGACGCGCCCGAAATCTTAAATCAATCATTTAGATGGTGATAGATTGATCGTCTCTGTATTTCTCAGTTAAACCAGCTATGTGTAACCCAGAGACCTAGGTTCAATATCAGGTGGGATTCCCTAACACTTTGCACAATGTACACCTCTCCTGAATTAGCTCACCTGCATTCTCGGGCTCCGTCGCCCGCAGCCAACTCTGGGAAGAGGCGCTCAACGCACAGTTTCTCGTTGATGGCATCGAACCGCGACGAGAGTAGCGGCAGAATATTGACGTACTGTAGAAACTGCACCGTCGCCCCTAGCGCCACCATCACGTGAGACACCACCATCGCACACCCGCCCAGCTTAACCCCGGTCTGCACGTATGCGATCCCCGACCCAACCACCAACATCCCCACCCAAGCGCAGGTCTGCACCGCCACGAACCGCTTCATCCGCCGGTAGGTTGCCGCGCGGTCGTCCAGCACCTCCAGGTCTACCTTTGCCACGTCCTCCAGCAGCTGTAGAAGCTCGTGCCGGTGGCGGATGGCGAAGATCCAGTTGCACACGCTGCTTGTGGAGATGGTCAATATGAAGGCGATGATGTTGATGTTTTCCTCAAACTTGCTAGAGTAAATTTGTGAGGGTTCGGTGACGTAGCAACTGACACACACCACAGACACAGTGAGTACGACGTAAAGAATTGTAGGTATTAAGTCTTTCCAATGAGATTGCAATATCAAGCAAGGTTCTTTGCACGTGGAGAATGGAGCCAGGCCTACTAGTCTGGATACACGATACAATAGAGATATTGATGAAAACAATTGTTGACGAACAGTATCCTGATGTGCAATGTTGTAAAATGCTGTTTCCGCTCTTCCAGAAAAGGAAAGCTCCATATTCTTTGAAATCTTTAAGTTTTGCCTTTTGCCGACTATTTCACTTTCTTCCTGCCACGCATTCATGATTAAGCTTGACTGGATTTTGCCTGAATAGTGAATATTGGGGCTCGCAGCAGAACGTGTACTACGTTTCTAATAAAAGATCTTCCAAATGACAATTGTAATTTTCATTTAAATGTGATGTAAAGTAATGGTTATAATGTTGTTCTATATTATTCTTCTAACTCTATTTTCAGTGTCAGTCGTTACTCTGATCAAGCAACACATCAGACAGATCTTGACTGAACCATCTTCATTAAAATTCATCTACTACAAGTAAACGTCAATCTAAAAGAGTTGTTGTGCAGTTACAAACAATTTGCTAACATTTTTTCACAATGATTTTCATCAGAGAGATTATGTCAATATGAATTCTTCCATTAATGGAATTAGTAATTGATTAGATTTTTATGTGCCTTTTTTTCATTATCATCAGGAACATCTGAAAAAATTACAAGCAATATAACATTGTTAATATTTTATGATATTAAAATGTTCTTTTCTGCTCCAGGCGATTAATAATTTTGTCAAGCCTTCTTAAATACTTGATGCATAAACAGAGCCTTCTATTTCTAGCGCATCCTTTACTTTCGCTATTCTCGAAAACATATTAAGAAACTACACTTATAATGTTAGTTTATCCCTTCTCTTCTAACGTGTTGTGTTTGTTTCGCGTCATCATCTCATTTCTTAGAGAAAAACACAAATGGTTCAGGCTCATACCCGAACAGTACGCTAACAAACGGGTCACGGGTCGCGTGCGACATTTCCTTCCTCTTTCTTGCCCTATCTTCTTCCCTTATTTGCACGCACCTACTCCCACACAAGGTCGGAGACTAGTTGGGGCCTGAGGGCTTCTCCCTGAATGAGCGATTTTACGCTGACGGTTCACACCAGAATGGTTCTAGACCATATATATATATATATATATATATATATATATATATATATATATATATATATATATATATATATATAAGAAAGTCGTGTTAGTTACACTATTTATAACTCAAGAACGGCTGTACCGATTTGGCTGAAAATTGGTGAGCAGGAAGCTTAGAGACAGGAGACGGACATAGGATACTGTTTATCCCGTTCCACAGCGTTCCTGTGTGAGAACGCACGTTTTTGCACGTTTTCGCGTGATTTCGCGGGTTTTCGCGTGATTTCGTTTTTCGCACGTTTTCGCGTTTTCGCACGTTTTCACGCGTTTTCGTATGTTTTCGCGCCTTTTCGCCTAAGTTTTCTGTGCAGAAGCGTTCTGCAGCGGAGAACAAGCAAGCAATCAAGCAAAGATACAAATGAAGCTAATAAAAGCGTGTTAAAAAGTGAAGTGAAGTATAATTAGATAGATTTTTTAATTATCTATTTAATATCAGAGCGTTTTTTTAAATTCTTCTTTGTTTGAGAGAAAAACACAAATCTGCAATTGCTTTATTATCACGAGTGTAACAAGGATAGTACAGTTTCTCACAGTGAGTGCGACGTGAGAAAAATATGGGACCGGCTATTAAGGCGGAACAGAGTTCGCCGGGTCAGCTAGTATATATATATATATATATATATATATATATATATATATATATATATATATATATATATATATATATATATATATCGGCGGGAATCTCATCGTTCAGTCGGGAACCAACACTTCCACCTGCAGCGATAAAATCCTCCACTTCAGGTGTAAACCACTAGTAGTAGTAAACGTGTCTTGAATCACGAAATAACCAAAAATGCAATGCTTTACGAATTTGCCGCATTTCTCCGTTTTCCACTACCTTTCAACCCTCGATTAGTTTTAAAAACCTCCCATTTCTCGTGAATTCCACACACCATAATATCTACTACATTTAGGAACGCCGGAGACCATTCGCTCACCTGCCGACACATTGATCATCCCGATAATTTTGAGGTAAAATCAACGAGTAACACAGAAGATCTACGTTCCATATCTGGTCGCGATGCTTAACGCTTTTCATTATTTACAACTCATGTGCAATCGCTGACCTGTTAGTGCAGTCGTCGTCTCTGCAGTTTTACAGTTTGACGAAACCCACAGATCAATGTTCTACACCTGGTCGAAATTTGAGGAATTCCGGCAACCACTGCATCCGCTCACCTGCTGATACATTGATCATTTGTGCCGTAAAAGTATACAGATATAAGCAAGGGGAACTAGGCTTCACCTATATGGTGAGGATCTACAACGCTTAAACACAATTTTTACCTCTACTGAATTCGCTAACTTGCTGATTCATTGATTGTATTGGTTGTTTTTCGGCTAAAGCAGTTTCGTGTAACCCAGGGACCTAGTTCTCTGTCAGGTCGAAATGACTACCACTTTGCACAACACATCAGTCCTTCAATTACCTGCCAACGCGGGGTCCGTCGATCGCAAGGGACTCCAAGGAAAGACGGTCAGCGCATAGTTTCGCGTTGATGGCAACGAACCGCGACGAGAGCAGCGGCAGGATGTTGACGTACTGTAGAAACAGCATCGACGGCCCGAGCGACACCAACCCTTGCGACATCACGCCCCACCACCCGTCCAGCTGCAACCCGGTCTGTGCGTATGTGATCCCCGATACAGTCACCAATATCCCCACACAAGCGCAGGTCTACACCGCCACGAACCACTTCATCCGCCGGTAGGTTGCCGCGCGGTCGTCCAGCACCTCCAGGTCCACACTTGCCACGTCCTCCAGCAGCTGTACAAACTCGCGCCTGTGGCGGATGGCGAAGATCCAGTTGAACGCGCTGCTTATGGAGACAGTGATAATGTAGGCGAGGACGTTTATGTTTTCCTGAAACTTACTTGAGTAAATTTGAGCGGGTTTGGTGACGTAGCAACTGACACACACCAAAGACACTGTGAGTGCGGCGTAAAGAATTGTAGGTAGTAAGTCTTTCCAATGAGACTGCAATCTCAAGCAAGGTTCTTTGCACTTGGAGAATGGAGCCAGACCTACTAGTCTGGATATCAGATACAATGGAGATATCGAGGAAAACAATTGTTGACGAACAGTATCCTGATGTGCAGTGTTGTAAAATACTGTTTCCGCTCTTTCAGAAAAGGAAAGCTCCATTTTCTTTGAAATCATTAAGTTTTGCCTTTTTCCATTCATTCCACTCTTAGTGTTTAGGGTTGCTGCAAAACGTGTATTGTTTCCATTCATATCTTCCAAATGAAACTTGTTATTTCCATTTAAATATGAAATAAAGTAATTTGTACCATGTTCTACTACATTTTGTTGTAACTCTATTTTGAGGGTCACATGTTACTCATCTCAACCCAGATGTCTAAGACTTTGACTGAACCCTATCCATTAAAATCCATTTATTACGAGTAAACGTCAATCTTCAAAGAGTTTTTATGAGGAGACATAATTTCTTACTTGTCTTTCATAGTGTCATTTGAAAGATAATGTCAATATGAATTCTTACATTAATGGAATTATTAATTCATCAAATTATAGGTGATATTTTAGCATTCTCGTTAGGAACATCTAAAAATTAGCGATAACACGTTATCAATATTGAAAGTTGTAATTACAATATGTTTATCTGCTCCCGGCTATCAATAATTTGGCCAAGAAGTCATGTTAAATCCATGATGTAGAAACGTAGTCTTCTAGTCCTAGCTCATCCTTCACATTCGTTATTCTCGAGAATGACATTTTAAGAAACTGCACAATATTCGTTTATCTCTTTCTTCGCTAACGCGCTATATATTTTCCGCCTCATTACTTAATTTTTTAAAGGCAAATATGAATTTTTTTGTAAAACTGTACTTTTTCGATTATAGTTCTCCAGCAGCGCTTCCATTTGTGCCTTCCTTTGCGCCTCTGTTTGCACACCGCAGGGGAATTGTCTTGGGGGTAAATTCATAGAAGTAATTATCTTGCTTTAATGTCATCATCATTAGGCTTTTAAAGTCAGTGTATTTCCGCTAGTATTTCTGTAGGTGGAAATGTGTTTGTGTGTACGAAAAGAGAAGGGAGAAGGTTGAGAAAAGACAGACCACGCGCAATACGTGGCCAGTTTGTTAAGGTGTTGCTTCCTTATAACGTCTGGCATTGATCAGAGCAACCATTGAAAACTTCGGATTAAAGTCTCGGCTCAGGTGGTGCAGAGCTAAAACTGATGTCAATGGACTGCCTTGCACCAGGAGGTCCTATCCCCGACGGTGGCAAGAAATTGGATTCTAGCTGGATAGCTAGGTCAAATTCAGTCGTTCTCGGAAGGAGGATTCTGGCGGTCGGCGGCTATGATCGGTACTTTTCCGTCATTGTTACTTTTCCGACCAAGCGCGTACCGTAGCAGGTCGCTAACAAACGATACACGGGCCGCATGTGACCTATCCTACATCTTTCTTGATATATCCTCACCCATTATTTACATGCACTCACTACCTCCAAGGTGGGAGGCAAATCGGGGCTCTGTTTGTGCGGTGTTCCACTAACAGGATACACCAGAATGGGTGTAGCTCAAGTGTAGATCGACGGCGGATCTCATCATTCGGAAGGGGGCGAACACTTCACCTGCAGCGATAAAAACACGCACTACAGCAGTAAACCACCAATAAGAGTAAACGTGTCATGAAACACGAAATTACCCGAAAGCCAATGCTTTACGAATTTTCGGGTGTCCTCTGTTTCCCACTACCCTTCAACACTTGATTAGTTTTAAAAATTTCACGTTTCTCGTGAGGTCCGCACACAATAATATCTACTACATTTATAAACGCCGGAGACCATTCGCTCACATGCTGACACCTTGATCGTCTCGATAGTTTCGAGATGGAAGTCGCTTCGCGTAACCTACAACATCTGCGTTCTATATCTGGTCGCGTTGCTTAATGCTTTGAACAATTTACACCTCAAGTACAATCGCTCACCTGCTAATATATTGATCTTGTCTGGGTTTTGAAGTAAAACCAGCTAGGCGTAACACAGAGAACTAGATTTTATATCTGATCGGTATGTTATGTATCGACTTCTTCTGCATTTGTTTCCCTGTGATACTTTGATAGTATCAGTTGTTTCAGGGTAAAAGTAGTTAGGCGTCATCCGGAAGACCAAGGTTCTATATCAGTTCAGAATACCTAACTCTTCACTCAAAGTGTATCTCTCCTGCACTCTCTAACCTCTCAACGCGAGCTCAGCCGTCCATCCTTCTCAGCCGTCCATCCTGCTCAGCCGTCCATCCTGCTCAGCCGTCCATCCTGCTCAGCCGTCCATCCTGCTTAGCCGTCCATCCTGCTCAGCCGTCCATCCTGCTCAGCCGTCCATCCTGCTCAGCCGTCCATCCTGCTCAGCCGTCCATCCTGCTCTGCCGTCCATCCTGCTCAGCCGTCCATCCTGCTCAGCCGTCCATCCTGCTCAGCCGTCCATCCTGCTCAGCCGTCCATCCTGCTCAGCCGTCCATTCTGCTCAGCCGTCCATCCTGCTCAGCCGTCCATCCTGCTCAGCCGTCCATCGCTGCGTCCGGGAGAGGCACACTTTCCCGTTGATAGCATCGATGCGCGACGACAGCAGGTAACTCCCGCGATAAACTAATTACGGCGCTAATGACCTTATCTGTTGACGCACCCGAAAACATCAATCATTTACACCGGTAGTGGTAGCTCAGTGCATCAACTGATGTCACTGCAGCGCCTCTAACCGGGAGGTCCTAGGTTCGAATCCTGACGGCGGCAGGATTTTCGACTCTAGCTTTACAGCTAGGTTGAATTCAGCTGCTTTCTGGAGGAGAATTCTAGCGGCCAGCTGCTCTGATCGGTAGTTTTCCGTGGTTTCTCCGATCAACACCAGGCGAATGCCGGAGCAGTACCCTACCAAACGGGCCACGGACCGCGCGCGATCTGTCCTTCCTCTTCCTTGTCCTATCCTCTCCCCTTGCACACACACTTACACTAACATGCACTACACTACCACATATTCCAGGAGACAGGCCGGGAGCTTAGAGCTTGTTCCGGTTGGGGCGGTGCCCCGCTGGTGGGAGAGTCCTGATTAGGGGGAACCCCACTAGCCGACTGTAGGTGGGCGCCGGATCTCGCCATTCAGCGGGGGAAGATCACCGCCCTCTCCCGAGAAAAAAACATGCACTACACTGAAGGGACTAATGACCGAAGCCGTTGACGCGCCCGGAAACACGAAAAAATGAATCAATCACTCATTTACGACGCCTGTTGATGAATTGATCGTGTCTGTAGTTTTGCAGTAAAACCAGCTAGACGTTACCCATAAAGTAACAAACCGCTTCATCCGCAGGTAAATCGCCTCGTGGTCGTCCAGGTCCACCCTTGCCACGTCCTCCAGCAGCTGTAGAAGCTCGTGCGGGTGACGGATGGCGAAGATCCAGTTGCACACGCTGCGTGTAGAGACAGTGAATGCGAAGGCGACTATATTGATGTTGTCCTGGGAATTACTAGATTAAATTTGAGCAGGTGCGGTGACAAAACATAATACCTACAATTCTTGACGTCGTACTCATTAAGTCTTTCCAATGAGACTGCAGACTGAAGCAAGATTCTTTTCTCGCTGAGAAAGGAGCCAGACCTATTAGTCTGGAAATACGATAAAATGAAGATATTGATAAAAACAATTGTTGACGAACAGTATCCTGATATGCAGTGTTGTACAATATAGATTCCTCTCTTTCAGAAATGAGCTCAATTCCTCCAGTCGATTAATAATTTGCAGCCTTCTTAAATGTTTGATGCAGCTACAGAGTCATCTAGTCCTAGCTCTTTACGCACTTCCACGCAGGCGGGAGACTATTCAGGCCCCTAGAGCTTGTCCCTGTTTGAGCGGTGTTCCTCTGATGGGATACGCCTGTATGAATGATAGATCTGCGACTGATTTCATCATTCATCTGGGGGCGAACACTTCCACCTGCAGTGATAAAATCATGCACTACAGTCACGGAAATAAGACCATAGCAGAAAACATGTCTAGAAACACGAAAAAAAAACAGAGAGTCAATGATTTACTAATTAACCGATGTCCTCCGTATGGCGCATTTTGTATACATTGCGCCTGTTGTATGCATTAGCTTATTTCTCAACACGTTATCGGGTTACCGTTCACCTAAGCAATTATTCACTCACCACACGTCTGTACACCGTCCACGAAAATATTTAGTTATTCCACAGGTCTTTGGTTTGTTGATGTAGTCTGGATATTGTTCCGCACGCTCACCTTATTATCTTCAGCCTCACACGAATACCTGTCGCCAGATCTGTCTCTATGCTCTGCCTCTCGTTTTCGGTAATTCTTTCTTTATTCCACACCAAGCATATCGCTTAATTACTATCCTGCTTTTGTTTTCACTCGTTCCAATGCCGTTTTACCACCGATGAACTCGAATTTTCTTTCTGCCATCTCCTCACCTCCCTTTTCCACCGATGAACGTGGCGTCCCTTCCTGCACTCTCTGCCTGCCTGACCGCCCGCCAGTGAAGTTTCGTTCCCTATTTTAGGAGACCCGTTCAAGTTGATTCGCCGTTCTCTGCGGTTATGACGATCGCACAGTTCAAACATATATTTCAACAGAAACGCAATGCATTGCAATGTATATGGATACTGGATCCTTAACGCTTTAGCACAATTTATACCTCTGCTGAATTCGCTCCCCTGATTCATTGGTTGTGTTGATGGTTTCACGATGAAAGCAATTAGATGACAACCAGAATACCTAGGTGCTATATCTGTACGAAATTCCTACCGCTTTTCACAACGTATATCTCTCCTGCATTCGTTCACCTGCCGACGTGGGCATCGCCAACCATCGCGACATCCGGGAAAAGACGCTCGGCACAGTGTTTCGCGTTGATTGCTTCGAAGCACTAGAGAAGAGGTACCTTCGGTACAAAAACGCACACTACACTTACGGGACTAATTACCTTATCTTGACGCACATGGAATCATCAATCATTTCTGACACCTGATGATATATTGATCGTGTCTGTAGTTTTGCAGTAAAAACAAATGGTCGTAACTAGGTTCTAAACCATTTCGGAATGACTTAAGCTTTGCACAATATGTACCACGTCTGCATTCGCTCACCTGCCGATACTTTGATCATCTCTGTATTTTTGCAGTAAAACATGCTAAGCGTCACACAGAGACCTAGGATCTATACCTGGTTGGGATGTAAGGTATCCCGACCTCTTCTGCATTCGCTTACCTACTGCCCCATTGTGTCGATTGTTTTACGGGAAAAGCAGTTAGCCATAACTTAAAAGACCTTGTTCTATATCAGATCGGAATGCCTACCGCTATTCAGTTCTGTATTTGCTTACCTGCCTACGCGGGCTCCGTCGTCCGCAGGCAACACTGGGAAGAGGCGCTCGGCGCACAGTTTCTGGTTGATGGCATCGAAACGAGACGACAGCAGCGGCAGGATGTGGACGTACTGCAGACCCTGCACCGACGCCCCTAGCGCCACCAACAATTGCCACACCACGGTCGCACACCAGTCCAGCTGCAGCCCGGTCTGCGAATACCCGAACGCCGTCCCTGTCACAATCATCCCCACCCAAGCGCAGGTCTGCACCGTCACGAACCACTTCATCCGCCGGTAGGTCGCCGCGCGGTCGTCCAGCACCTCCAGGTCCACACTTGCCACGTCCTCCAGCAGCTGTACAAACTCGCGCCTGTGGCGGATGGCGAAGATCCAGTTGCACACGCAGCTTGTGGAGATGGTTAATATGAAGGCGATGACGTTGATGTTTTCCTCGAAATTACTAGAGTAAAATTCATCTAATTTGGTGACGTAGGAACTGACCCAGACCAAACACACTATGAGTACGGCGTAAAGAATTGTAGGTATTAAGTCTTTCCACTGAGACTGCAGCCTGAACCAAGGATCTTTGCACGCGGAGAATGGAGCCAAACCTATCAGTCTGGATAACCGATACAATGGAGATATAGACGAAAACAATTGTTGAAGAACAGTATACTGATGTGTAGTGTTAAAATACGCTGGTTCCGCTCTCACAGAAATGAAAAGCTCAATTTTCTTTGAAATCATTAAGTTTTGCCTTTTATCGGTCATTCCACTTTCTTCCTGCAACACATTCATTATAAAGCTCTACTATACTTAGCCTGAGTAGTGATTGTTGAGGTTTGCAGCAGAACATGTAGTACGTTTCCAATATAAGATCTTTCAAATAAAAATTGTAATTTTCATTTAAATGTGAAATAAAATAATTGGTACCATGTACTATATTTTACCTTAACTCGATATTGAGTGTCACACGTTATTCATCTCAAGCCAGACATTAGACTAAGATTTTGACTCAACCATCTCCATTAAAATCCATTTATTAGATGTAAACGTCAATCTAAAAAGAGTTTTTGTGCGGTGACAAATAATTTTCTAACGTGTCTTTCATAATGTCATCTGAGTGATAATATCAATACAAATTTTTACATTAATGTAATTAGTAATTGATTAAATATTTATGTGTCATTTCAACATTATCATTAGGAACATCTGAAAGTAATATAACGTCAATGTTTTTTGTTATCACAATACTTTTCTTATCTGGTCCAGGCGAGTAAGAAGCCTTCTTAAATCCATGATGCCAAAACGGAGCCATCTATCCTAGCTCTTCCTTCAGTTTTGCTATTCTCTTGAACTATATTTTTAGAAAATAAATTTATAGTATTCGTATTTATAGTATCTGTGTCTCTTCTAACGTACTATATATTTTTATATTATATTTTTTGTTATATTTTTTTTGATGGTTTTCGATCAATTTTTGAAGTAAAATACATATGGTTATTTTAGAGCTGTCCATTTCAGAATTTAGTCCTCCAGCTGCGCTTCCGTATGTACTTCAGATTGCACACCTCGGGAGAAGAGTAGTTGGGAGTAAATTCATTGTGGAAATTCTCTTACTTGAAAGTCATCATCATTGGGCTTTTAATGTCGTATATCTCCGTTAGTAATTTTGTAGGTATAAGTTTGTTCGTGGGTAAGGGAAGAGGAGAGACAAAGATGAGAAATGAAAGATTATGCACATCATAAGGCCAGTTTTATACGGTTCTGTTCCATGCAACCATGGTTGATCAGAGCAACCATGGAAAATACCGATTAGGGTTCCAGCATAGGTGAGTCAGAGCATCAGATGACGTCAATTCACTGCCTCTCACCAGAAGGTCCTAGGGCTCGAGTACCGAAGATGGCAGAAAATTGTATACTAGCTAGATAGCTAGGTTGAATACATTCGCTGTCTGCAGGGAAATTCTAGCGGTCGGCTTCTATGATCGATATTTCTCTGTGTTTACTTCGACCAAGCGCTTATCGGAGCAGTATCCTAACATACGGTGCACGGGACCTACTAGTCTGGATATGCAATACAAAGGAAATATCGAGAAAAATAATTGTTGATGAGCAGTATCGCGATGTGCAGTGTTGTAAAATACAGGTTCCGCCCTTCCAGAAATGAAGGGCTCAATTTTCTTTGATATCATAAAGCTTTTCTGTTTGCCATTCATTACTCTTTGTTCCTGCCCACACGTTCATGATTAACCTTTACTACATTTTGTCTGTGTAGTGAATGTGAAGCTTGGAGAAGGAAGTGTACTGTATTTGCAATACCCGAGCTTTCAAAAGAAACATGTAATTTTAATTTAAATATTAATAAAATAATCGTTATCATATTGTACTAAATTTTACCTGTAATTGTTTTTTGAGTGTCAGTCGTTATTCATCTCAACCCACACTTCATACTAATACCTTGACTGAACCACCTCCATTAAAATCGATCTGTTAAAAGTAAACTGGAATCTCAATTGAGTTGTCGTGCTGTAACAAATGACGTCTATCATAATGTCATCTTAGAGATCATTACTATATTCATTCATACATAAATGGAATTATAATTGATAAAAATTTTATGTGTTATTTTTTTACTGTCATTAGAAACACCAGACAAATTACAAGTAATATGACGTTATCAATGCTTTGTGTTATTATAATCATTTTTTCCTCTGCCCTCCTGTATATTAATACTTCGTCAATTAGTCTTCTTAACCCCTGATCCAGAAACGGAGTCTTTTGGTTCTAGTACTTCCTTCACTTTCGCAATTATTGAAAATTACATTTTGATTGATTGATTTTTTCGCGTTTCCGGGCACGTCAACTGCTTTGGTCTTTAGTCCCGTTAGTGTAGTGCATGTTTTTCTCTCGGGAGATGGCGGTGATCTTCCCCCGCTGGATGGCGAGATCCGGCGCCGACCTACCGTCGGCTAGTAGTGTTTCCCCCTAACCAGGACACCCGCTAGCGGGGCACCGCCCCAGCCGGGACAGGCTCTAAGCTCCCGACCGGTCTCCCGAAATGTGTGGTATTGTAGTGCATGTCAGTGTAAGTGTGTGTGCAAGGGGAGAGGATAGGACAAGGAAGAGGAAGGACAGATCGCGCGCGGTCCGTGGCCCGTTTGTTAGGGTACTGCTCCGGCATTCGCCTGGTGTTGATCGGAGAAACCACGGAAAACTACTGATCAGAGCAGCCGGCCGCTATAATTCTCCAGACAGCGACTGAATTCGACCTAGCTGAAAAGTTAGTGTCGAAAATCCTGCCGCCGTGGGGAGTGGGAACCTAGGACCTCCTGCTCAGAGGCGCTGCAGTGGCATCAGTTGATGCACTGAGCTTCCACTCCCAGTTACATTTTGAGAAACTGCACTCTTAGCATTTGTCTATCTCTATCTCTCCTAACGTGATACATATTATTTGACAGTACCTCATTTATAAATGTTAATGTCAAATGGTTAATTTAAAATTTCCCTTTTCAGAAACTACTCATTTGATCCCCGTTTGCAAGCCGCGCGAGAACGGTGTTTGGGAAGAAATTCATTGACAGAATTTACCTACTTTAATATCAATATAACTGACTTTTAAACGTCCGTGTATTTCCGTTAGGAATTCTGTAGGTGTAAATGAATTCGGGAGACTAATCGGGGAATTAGAAGTTTCCCTGCTTTAGCGGTCATCCGCTAGAAGGACACACCTGAATGGGTGTAGCCCATGTGGCAAATCGGTGCCAGATCTCATCATTCAGCAGAGGGTGAACAGAACATGCGTTAAAAACATGCACTACACATTTGGGACTAATGACGATATTGGTTAACGCGTTTGGAAATGCGGAATAACCAGAATATCAATGCTTTACAAATTCACCTACGTTCTCCCTTTCGTACTGCCCTTTAATACTTGATTCACGTTTATCAGCCTCCCACTCCTCGCTGAGGTTTATGGACCGTATCATTTAGTACATTCAGAGACGTCAGAGGCACACGGGTAGTTAGCGACCCGTATAACTTTAGAGGTGGGAAGGAATGGTTGCGAACAGGTAGCGTGTCGTTATCCATAGGCCTCAAATTATTTTTGGTAGGGTTTCCGATTTTTTCTAATGTTTTTTTTTTAAGTGTTGTGTTTATTCGCCCGTAAGAACTAATGTTAATTGTTTCGCTTTGTACAGCCCTAATTCTTTGGAATACAAATACTGAAATAATTTTTTTTCCTAGAACCTCAAATTAGCCTTAAATGTAGGGTGTGGTTTCATATCTTTGAACTGATTTTGAGATGGATTTTCTGCGTGGGCGCTGCTAGCTTTAGTCTAAAGCTGGACGAGTTTGGGATAACCAAAAGAGCCTAAAATTTGGGAATAGAGCATTTAATTATCCTCAAATTAGCCAAAACATTTGGATATAGTTTGGTTGAGATTGGTTGTTGGGCGCTGCTTTAGATGTCTACGTTACTTCCTCGCCCACAGGCAGACGACAAACTCCCCACTATCGCCCTGCCCATTTCTAACCAAGGTGAGAGAAGGGCGGAAAGGACGGGTTATTTCTTTGTGATACGTGGTATTTTGGACCGCTCAGTGTATCAACTGATGTCACTGTAGTGCCTCTGACCGAGAGGTCCTAGGTTCGAGTCCCGACAATGGCAATATTTTCGATTCTAGCTCGTCAGCTCGGTCTGTTTTCTGTGGTTTCTCTGATTGAAACCAGTCAAATGCCGAAGCAGTACCCTAACAAACGGGCTACGGACCGCGCGTGATATTTCCTTCCTCTCTTTTGTCCTATCACTTACTCCGTCACCCGTAACTTAGACACACTTACACTAACATGCACTACTCTACCACACATGCCGGGAAACCGTTCGGGAGTTTAGTGCTTCTCCAGGCTGAGGCAGTACCTCGCTGGTGAGAGATTCCTGGTTGGGATAAACCCTGCTATGCGATGGTAGGTCGGCGCCAGATTTCGCCATCCAGCGGGGGAAGATCCGGAGGGGCGGGGGGGGGGCTCCTGCGCATCATACCCGACCTCAACCAATGAGCTTCAGACACCAGTTTGCGTCACAATATTAGCGGGAATTTTAAATGCTGCCAGATCCCAACATCACATCGTTACAAAATATTGAAACAGATTTATGAAGCATTTCTTTTAAATACTACATCTTGTACATCATAAACCCGTTATTTTTGGTTACCGTTGAAAATTGTCATTTTGTACCACTTTCAAAATGTTTCTCAACACTACTCGTTTTCAGTGCAACATGAAGGACAGCGTCTGGACTGGCTTTTCAAATGAAGTTCCCGTGCTGGGGTCACGTGGTTCGTGACGCAAAGTTGTGTTGCGCAGAACGAGCAAAAATCGGTGCGCTGGGGGAACTCTTCCATGTATTTCACCATGAAAAGATCACCGCCACCTCCCGATGAAAACGTATGGGACTAATGACATCCGTAGTTGACGCGCACGGAATCACTCCCCACAAACCTACGAGGTAGTTTAGAATAGCCCCGAGCACGTCAGTACACAGACGCTAACATCTAATGCCGCAGCGGGATTCGAATTCGCGTTTGTTCGAGTTGTGACTGGTAAGGTGCTTCCACCTTAGCGAACTTGGCTAAACAGGTCTGTTCACTTACTCTACTATCATTTTCAGCCTTGAATTACCTCATTAAATGAATAATTAATACTTGTAATTAATAATGTAATTAATTGTTTGGTAATCATTTATATGGATGGTATACTGAATGAAAAGGTATCATCACCTTTCGAAAAACTCGGCATCTTTCTTCATTGTTTGGAGAATTTATTTATCTGTTCCTCGATCGCTAAAATCCGTTCTGTTGTAAATTGTTGCTAGGTGCTGTTTGTGTTCAAGGAAGTGCATAGTTTTGAATCGTTCTGAGCCTTGGTCGTCGGTTTCTTTAGTAATCAAAGCAACTGGACGTAATTCAGAAGACTGACTTCGATTCTTCATATCGATCGAGGTTAAAAGAACCATCAACAATTTGAATCACTAAATAGCGTTATGACAAAGAATGGATGCTATTTACTGGGTGAAACAGGTTTTTGACTTATCGTAATTACCAATCCAATAAGTTGACAGAAAGATTTGCTAATGAATATAAAAGTATTTCCACACTTTTATCACTCATTTTCCAGATAAAATTTCGTATCACATCCGATACCTCACTCCAAATGCGAGCCCAAAGCTCTACCTGGCTATAAATCGCAGGCCCTTGTTGCCCGGAATGAATTCGTCCGCGCTGGAGCTGGCGTTCCACAGGGGCCCGCGCCGAACCCTCTGATCTAAAGCCGCGCGCCCCATTCGAAAAACGCCTGGCGCCGACCATACATCACGACTTCGCTCGCGACCCCGCCCCCTCGCCCTCTCCTCGCCAGCCCCCGACCCCGTCGCTGCGCTGCCCTCGCCTTCATTGCCGTTCGGTTGCCTCCAGCGTCCCCGCCGTATCTGCCACTCCCCTCCGCCCACCTTCCTCACTAGCCTCATGCTGCCTTCTCCCCCTTGCCCCCTCCGCTCTCACCGCTCCACCCCGATACCATCAACCAGTAGCGGTAGCTCCGTGCATCAATTGATGTCACTGCAGCGCCTCTGACCGGGAGGTCCTAGGTTCGAGTCCTCAAGGCGGCAGGATTTTCGATACTGACTTTCCAACTAGGTCGAATTCAGTCGCTGTCTGGAGGAGAATTCTAGCGGCCGGCTGCTCTGATCGGTAGTTTTCCGTGGTTTCTCCGATCAACACCAGGCGAATGCCGGAGCAGTACCCTACCACACCAAACGCGATCTGTCCTTCCTCTTCCTTGTCCTGTCCTCTCCTCTTACACACACACTTACACTAACATGCACTACACTACCACATATTCCGGGAGACCGGTCGGGAGCTTAGAGCTTGTCCGGACTGGGGGTGCCCCCGCTGGTGGGAGAGTCTTGGTTAGGGGGAAACCCCATTAGCCGACGGTAGGTCGGCGCCGGATCTCACCATCCAGCGGGGGAAGATCACCGCCATCTCCCGAGAAAAAAACATGCACTACACTAACGGGACTAATGACCGAAGTAGTTGACGCGCCCGGAAACTCGAAAAAATCAATTAATCAACCGATACCATCACCACTCCTGTTCCCCCACTGTCATTGCCCTCGTCTCCCTCACTCACCCTCCACCTCACCGACCCCCTTCTGCCGGCGAGAGCCCACACTCTGAGCGCACTCCAGTGAGGGAAATGCGGGCGCAGCAGAAACATCCAATGACCTAAATAATTTCTTTACGTTCACGTTCTTTCATTGACACAGCTTCAAGACTTATTACTGTTGGATATGTAAATAGATTCGATTATGTATTCTGTGAGGAAGGAATTTAGATTTTTAGACAATGATCGATTCAGTTGTTTGCTTCTGTCAATTGGAGGCTTCCACTCCCCGGGTTTTGGTTCCTGCAAGTAACCAATTTTCCTAGAGTTCTTTAGTAGCAGGAATTCTGAATTTCTCAATGTACTTCACTGAAAAAAATAATATGAATGTTCGTGTTAGCAAGATATTGAAACAACGATTGCACTTGTGTAACCAACCAGCAATCGCCTAAAAATGAAGTTTCAAAAAACTCAATTCTAAAATGGATATTCCTTCTAAATATCCTGACAAAGAAAATGTGTCAAGTCACGCAGTAATACCGATTTCATTAACAGGTTTGACTGTTTCATAATCTCTGGACTCCAAAGTTCAAACAACTGTGTTAATTAGTACAATTATATATTATTATTATTATTATTATTATTATTATTATTATTATTATTATTATTATTATTATTCAAAATCAGTCTGAATCATAGTGTTTAGTGAACAAATTGATATACTTGTCAAAGTGCAGACAATATTTCGTTTATTGATTCATTCGGTCAATTTTCTTGTAATTATTTGTGACGTGAGTTTAAAAGAATAACTTTTTTAATCAGTGAAAGAATTACTTCAATAGTTTGGCAAGTTAATATTTACAATCGCAATTAAGGGAAATTTAGTGGTAATATATTAAACGTTTACGAACTATGAACTACGACTATGAAGGGGAGCAATCTTTTTAAAAAGTTTGAGGATCTATGGCAAAGGTAATGTTGATGTGAAATTTCGCGCCTGAGCGGGTTCGTAGAGCGCGGTATGATTTCGGCCCACGCGGGTAGGGTGCGAGGAGAGGGGGGCGTGGTGGGGCAGTCCCGGGGCGCTCGTTCATTACCGTCCCTCTCTGTTGCAGGAGCACATCCGCCAGTCCCGCGAGAACCGCCTGGACGAGGTGGGCAAGACGCCCTCTCTGCTGCTGTCGCCGCGCGGGCCATCGGGCGCGGAGCGCAGCCGGAGCGAGAGCGGGCCGGGGGCGGCGGGCGGCGGCGGCGGGGGCGGCAGCGGCGGCGGCGCCAGCGGGGGCGCGGGCAGCGGAGGCGGCTCGGGCGGGGGCGGGGCGGACGTTCCGGACGCCTGCGGTCGGAGAGACTCCTCCCCGCGCCGCAGCGGTCCCGATGACTGCTACGTGCCCAGCGCGGGCGTCCTGCTGCCCATCCTCCCGCGGGCCGCGCCCGCGCCGACCCCCGGCCCGCCCGCCGTGCCCGCCAACGGCGACGTGGTGTTCGTCCGCGACGGCAGCAGCGCCGCCTCGCACCACCACCACCACCACCACCTCATGCACCACCACTACGGCGACGAGGACGTGGACGACCTGGAGCTGAGCATGGCGGCCTTCCCGCCGCCCGAGATGCGCGACAACGAGTGCCAGACGCGCGAGAGCCTCTTCCTCAACTCGTCGTCGGAGCACAGCGCCACGCCCCCGCCGCCGCCGCCGCCCGCCGTCGTGCCGCACTACGCGGCGCACGGCCGCCCCGCCCACGCCAGCGGCTTCTCCACCTTCGGCTACGGCGGGCGCGCGGCCGGCGGCGGCAAGGACTGCGCCACGCTGCCCCACACGCACCACCACCACCATCACCACCACGCGTCGCCCCCGCAGCAGCCGCCCCCGCGCGCCGCCCCCGCCGCCCCCACCGCCCAGCAACAGCAGCAGCAGCAGCAGTTCCGCGCGGAGGCCGTCATCGAGATGGAGCAGCGGCCGGCGGTGCCGCCGCAGACGCACGTGCCCGCCGCCCCGCCGCCCCCGCAGCGCCCGTTCAGCGTGCAGTCCACCAAGTCGGCGCCCGACGTCATCGTGACGCACTGACGACGGTGACCCGCCGTGTGGGAGCCGTACCGGCGGCGCCACCCCCGCCACTTCCTCCACACGGCGACCTCTCGCCCCGCCGGCGCCACCACCGCCACCGCCGCCGACGCCGACGCCGCGGCCTCCGCCGCGGGCGAGGGCGACGGCGAGGACCCCGCCCCGGGCGATGACCAACCCCCGCCCGCCCACCGCGACTCCGGCACGCAGTACCACATCAAGGACACGCTCGCCACATGACGAACGCTGTAAGCTAGCGCGCTGTCGCCGACCCCGACCCCGCCGCCGACGCCAACGCGCGCTAGCCACGCCCCCCACTGGGCCACGAGCAGCACACCGCTCGCTCCACATCACCAGCGCGTCTTTCTAGAGGGCTTGAATCGGTCGGCGCTCTAGCCACGCTCATCCAACGGGCACCGGTCGTACATCGTGGCCTTCACATCACCAGCGAGCTCGCCTTCCTAGAGAGCTTAACTGTGCATCGGCCGGCTCGCTCTAGCCACGCCCATCCAACGGGCGCTGACCATGCATCGTGGCCTCTACATCGCCAGCAAGCGCGCCTTGCTATAGCGCTCACTGTGAATCGCCCGTCTCGCTGGTGCCACGTTCAGCCAACGGGCACCAGCCGTACATTGTGGCCTTCACATCGCCAGCAAGCGCGCCTTCCTAGAGCGCTCACTGCGAATCGCCCGTCTCGCTGGTGCCACGTCCAGCCAACGGGCACCAGCCGAACATCGTGGCCTTCACATCACCAGCGAGCTCGCCTTCCTAGAGAGCTTAACTGTGCATCGGCCGGCTCGCTCTAGCCACGCCCATCCAACGGGCGCTGACCATGCATCGTGGCCTCTACATCGCCAGCAAGCGCGCCTTGCTATAGCGCTCACTGTGAATCGCCCGTCTCGCTGGTGCCACGTTCAGCCAACGGGCACCAGCCGTACATTGTGGCCTTCACATCGCCAGCAAGCGCGCCTTCCTAGAGCGCTCACTGCGAATCGCCCGTCTCGCTGGTGCCACTTTCAGCCAACGGGCACCAGCCGAACATCGTGGCCTTCACATCACTAGCGAGCGCGCCTTCCTAGAGAGCTTAACTGTGCATCGGCCGGCTCGCTCTAGTCAAGCCCATCCAACGGGCACCGGCCGTACATCGTGACCTTCGCATCAGCAGCGAGCGCGTCTTTCTAAAGCGTTTCACCGTGCCTCGGCCGGCGCGTTCTGGCCACACCCGCATCTGGCCCCGTGCTGTGCAACGTGCCATCCACTTCGGTACCAGTCCAAGTCGCGAAGTGCATCCGTCATCGTCAACGGCCCACTTGCTGACTCGCGATCGAGACCGCTAGGCCTCTAGAGAACAACCTTGAGCTTTGGGCGCGACCTCTCTGTGTTTCTCGGCACAGTACTGATCGTGATCTGCTGAAGAGCTGACACATGATCGTAGACGCGGTCTGGAAATCGAGAGAACCACCCGTGCACAAATGTCGATGTTGGGCAAATGTTCTGTACTGAAGGCAGGATCCCAGTATGTGCTAATGGTGTAGCTAAAGCTTTGATGTGGTTTTCAGGAAAACGTTGCGCTGATCTATCATTTCCGGATCTTCAGTTTCAGCAGGGCATGATTCAACCTGCCCTGGTCCTTTTTCAGGAAGTTCGATCTAACAATTCTGAGTGTTATAATTTTCCCATCAACTCAGACAGAGATACAAAGATTGCAACTTTACCTTTGTTTACTGACTTATTACCGCTAATCAAGGTGACAAGTGTGATCTAAACCCTAGTTTTATGTGACTATTGTAATAAAACTAGTAATTAAACTCCAATGAATGAGGAAACGTGTCCTCGATAAAATCACGCCTTAGTATGCTCCTTAATGAATTTTGGCACTTCACTGATGAATCACTACTACATCATATAGTCTGTCCTAAAAATCTTATTGGTGAGTCGCTTTCTTTTCAGTCTGAATTGATGCTTCCTGACAAACCGGGGCGAGTTGCTAAGTTCCACCCCAGGGATGCACTTTCCGCTATTTTAAAAATATTTCCAAGGAAACGTTTAATGTCTTCCTGCTACCGTTTCATCCTAGATAGTTTGCGAATGCGTTTGTAATACAATTCTAATTGAAAAGTCCCTACACTGCGCATATTTCAGAAGTCATAAACTTTTCGAAGGAACTAAAACCATCTTATAGGGAAAAGAAACAATACTGGTATTCATAACTAAATTTAAAGTCACTAATTACTTTCCACGGGGAATTTCTGGATGATAGAAATGAATGGTGCAGAAGGTTTGCCCAAAGACGTTGTTGTACTGGTGTGCCCGCACCCAGCGTGGTGCACTTGCCCGGTGTATTGGTGATGGTGATCTGAGGTCGCAGCAGTTTTTAGCGGCGGAGGTCTTGGATGACGGCGGCGGTGACGGCAGCAGTGATGGCTTCATTGTCCTACGTGTTGATGTGGTGCGGTGGTGGTCTAGTGTGAGATGAAGGGTTCCCACTGCTCGGTGCATTAGACATTCTAGATAGTTTACAGGAACAAATTTCATAATCAAAGACAATGGACTACTAAATATAATAAACAATGGGTGGCAACTATATCTTCCAGACTCCAGTCTTCAAAGCGATTTTAAGATTTCTTGCAACAATGAATACTGCATTAGCCTGGACAGCCGTTTGTTTGAAAACAATTTCGTGTTCCCCCTCCCGCGAAAAATTATCGAGTCACCCTGGAATAGCAGATATAAATACATTACATTTTTGTAAAATGTATACTCGTTTGGCAGTCTTGCCAATAAACATATGAACTTCGCCAAAAGAGACTCAACAAAAAACTCTCTGCTTGGCCATGTTTCGGACAAATATAATGTATAGAAATCGCCTTTCTTATTGAATGAAGAATATCTGAAACAATAGTATCAGACATTCTACAGAGAAGTATCATTAACCCCACGTTTGCCCATAAATATATGTTTTGGAGGTGACCAGCCTGCTTTTTCTGATACATGTACATTTTTGCCGATTTTTGCAATACTCAAATTCTTTGCCAACATGAATAATTTATATTAAAACTCCCTGTTACTTCAATTACACGTTGACATAACCAACATTATCTTCATTTTCAATTAATCTGCTTTACAATGTGTGACGAAAGCAAAGAGATAAATAATTCCTCTACACAATTTCCTTGAACATTGACAAATTCCTCTGAGAACGCTTATTCTCATATAAATAATTTACTACGTTGTGGAGATGGTTATGTTTCCAATATTGGTTTTCATGGTAATCACATTTGTTTCCGGTCATTTAGTATATCTTTTAATATTTGATGTGATTGATGTGAGAAAATTCACCCCAGACTATACCGGTGAGTTAAATTATTAAACTACTTAAAAATGTTGTTATTGTTTTGAAAATTAAGGCTAGAGGACAGGAGATTTAATTTTGTGTCAATGTTTTGAGTTTATTTATTTTCGCTGAAGAACAGTAAAATCTGTATGTGACGTATGACAGAGAAGGGTAATTTTCACACGTTCTCTTGAGCTCTAGAATCTTTTTCCCACCCTTTTATTATGTAGTTGAATGATTAGTAAAAGTACCAACGAAGCGAGGTTAACAACATTTGAAAATAGATATTTTCGCTCCCGAGTTATAGAAAACTAATTTCCACCGGTAAATGAACTCACTTTCAAAAACAACGCCGGTTCTTATGTTGCTATAGTAAATGTGATGCCATGAACGATGAAATAAGCGATGCCATGAACCCAAGTTGCAATTTCTCTCTCAACATGATACATTCGTTTATATTTTTTGTTAATTTTCTTCGGCGATTTTCAAAACCTATGAAACTATAAAATAACAAACAATATTAATGCAAACACTTCAAAGTGTCAAAATACACTTCTCGTTATTGGAGAAATTAGGAATAATAATTTTGTTAGTAAAACCGCCAGATGTCAGTACTTTCGACATGTGATCTGACACTTAAATCAAGGTTTTCTATACACATTGTTTGGCTTCCGAGTGTAATCTCTAGTTCTCTAGCCTTCCGAATTAATAATGTTTTGCGTAGGAGTTTTCGGTGACTAATGAAATGGAGAAATGGTCCATCTCGCCATCTGCCGGTCGCCAGCTCGCTGGTTTCTCTCTGTTCGGCTCTGAGCCGTCTAAATTATCAGGCACCACTCGGAATCGGCAGTCTCGTAATTTACACCAACAGGTTCATCCCGACGATTCTAATTAAACATCTCATTTAACGCCTGATATTTCACTGCTTTCGCGCTACACGTGTTCGTCCTCCCCTGCGATGGTTCACGTATCTGCCACCAGGCGGGCTTGGTCGCGCGTTGCAAGTTTATTCCAGGATGAACCGCATAAAGCAAGCTAAGAAATGTTGCTGGTTGTCCAACCGAAGCAGGCACGCAACTATGTGGACATAAAATGACGCAGCCTCGATCGTAATTTGTTTTGTTACGAGCGTTTTCTGTTAATTTTTCCTCCGTTTGTTGGAGGAAATAAATCCTGACAGCTGCATTACTACAAAATCATGACCTTCCAGTAGGTGTCTTACTTAAAGTTCTCGTTATTTGAAAAGCCGGTTTATCCCGGGTTTACGGTGCTCCTCGGCCTTCGCTGTCACGGCCCTTTTAATACTACTGTATGTATTGTTCACTTCTGATTCTTGTGTCGTGAACGATAATCAATGATTCATACACGGAACGTTTAAACACTTGTTTTAGAAAATTTCTTTCGGTAAAAATGCAGTTTGTGATCCGTTTTGTTCACGCGTGTATAATTGTGACGCTTCGCTACTCGTGTCCAAGTTGAGGACGAGGCTCGGGCCTTTGGCCCTCGCGATAACATAAAACATCCTTGAGTCTGTACAACGCATTTTATGCGAATAATTTTTTAAAAAATGTTGTGGTGTATATGTTCTTTATGTTCTTCACATATATGCGATTAAATTTATTTTAAATAAGAGAATGTCTTTTAACCGGAACGGTCACTTTTAAGAGAATTTCTTTTAGAATATTTTTCAAAATAATATAAACGATTCTTTTGTAGTGAACGATAACAATCCTGCGAACCGATTGGAAGAGAATCGGATCACGTCAAGGCACAGCAATCGAGGAAGCCTAGGCTAAGGTGCACCGTAAACCCAGGATCAGCCGAAAAGCCTTATGAAAAATTCGGATGTTGGCAACCATAATTGTACAAATAGTATTGAGTTCATTGATAATTAAATTTTCATACGCCATTTACGCGTGTTAACCGAACTTAAACCCGTGACGTGACAAAATTATGAATCTCCAGAAAGTGTACTGCATTATTCAGCACTGATTGTGCTCCTGAACTGCGTTTTACTTTCCATGTGCCTCACTTGAGAAGCACTTTTCAGTTGGTTTTAGAAATAATAATAATAATAATTTTATTTACTTATATATTTTGTAGCTGGTTTTGGCACGAGAAAAGTATAGGCAAATGCAGTATTTCATAAAAAGCAGTGCTGGTGCATAAAGGAGATAAATCTTGTTCTTCAACAAATGAATGTACTAAAGTATGAGTTTAAGTATGATATTCTCAGTTGTTTATCCACTTCTTTTTTTCCTCTTTGAAATTGTTATTCCCTTTAGTTGCCACCATCTTCTCTAAGCGTCCCTCGTTATTCACGACGTCAAGAGTAGATTTTTCTTAGATCCTGTAAGTGCCAGTTCAATGCCCCTAAACCTGAACCAAACTGTATTATACATTCATATTTTAGTTATCTTATATATTGTTTAATTTTATCAATTAAAAAATTATTTTAGATCAATTATATTTCAATAAATACTTGGATCTACTCAGAAAAGAATAAAACAAACACAACTTGAGCCTAGTTCTGGCAACAACGATGGCAGCTGCAATCCGAATTGACTATCATGGGGATCGTGGAGGTTTTACAAGATAATTATAATATTTTATATAAAATGTATTCACTTATAAAAAGAGGGTAAAAAATTTAGTAGTAATTGTTTTTGTTTTCTTTCTTTATATTAATAAGCAAAAGCTGCAGTGTTCTCCAACCGTCAGCTATTAAAAGGCCCGCTATGAAACAGCTCTTAAATTTCATTATCGGCTCTATTAATCAGTAGAAACGTAAATCAGTGGATACGTTTCATCGCAAATCCATTTGAATGATCGTAAAGACTATTCTTCGCTTATTCATCAACAAATAGAGAATTTTTGCATTGTGAAACTAGATGGTGTTTACACTAAGCACTGTTCACATCGTGAACTCTAAGGAATTTGTGGAAATATCGGATAATGAAATTCCACGTGGTTTTTTACGTGTAGGATCCACATTACATTAATTAAAGATGTTACAAAACCGAAACGGAAGTGAGCGCTAATATTGCTAAACGAGTTGCAAACAAATGCGAAAAGTTACAGAAAGTGCGGACCAACAGAATATGCCTTCCTGTGAATTTTGTGCTTACAGCACGCACTCCCGTACAGTCCGGAACAACATTAACGAAACATCTTGAAAAGAATTCTTTGTGTCAAACGCTTTCAGAACATGAAGCGTTGTTCTCTCTTACGTTATTGAGCTGTTCACACAGACGATTTTCACGCAGTGCAAAACTCTCCAAAGTCCTGAGAGCTTCCATTATTTATGAGGGTCTTTTGCTGGCGGAAAAAAATAAATTCACTGAATGAAAGGTGATGTAAGTCGTGATTTGTGATCCGCAAGGATATCTACGATTATAAGTACGATGGTGTTCAGGGTGGAGAACTGAATTTTCGCCATTTCTCTGAATCCGCATTTGTCGATTTTTATTGTTTGCTATGATATACACTATTGGTTATATAAAAAATTGAAGGACAATGTCCCTCGCAAGACATCTAGCCGAGAATCTAGCTGAGAATTAACACGTTCCACAGCCAAGTAAACATATTTCTTATTTTAATGATACAGACATAAAATAATTTTCTTCAGCTTCAAACTCTGGCTGAAGCTGATTACCTCCTCAGCACTATTGCTCTGAAAAATATTATCGTTATGTTCAAGCGAAATCATTCTATTTTAACATAAGACAAAGGAGAATATAATGAACCAAAACTGTTTTCGCAATCAGTTTTATAAAATTTAATTAGTTAGGAGTTTTTATCATTTCATCATTTATCATTTTAATGATATTTCCTTGGCTTATGAGGCAAATCATCTTAATTTTTCTTGAGTATATTTTTATAATATTGAGATAAAATATTTTATAATATTCAGTTCGAACGATCATCATAAATGAAATAGAATTTGATCATTCGGGAGCAAATTTGCATTCGCTTTAATTTAGCGAGCACATTGACGAACAATGTGTTTGGGAACTACACATAATAAAGAAGAAAGCGATCATTCTCAAAACTCGGCAAGTTCAAATGTGGTACTAAAGCAGAACTGAGCAAGTTAATCAATGAGATATGAAACAGACGCGTAATGATCGACATATGAGATCACCACGGTGTAAGATAAATCTTACACCGTGGAGATCACCATTGTAGGGTTTGAGAAAGGGATTCAGATAAATGAACGTTATTTTGTAAAGAGCGTTTTTTGTCGGCGTATTCTAACATGTGTGCGATGACAAAGCGTGTTCTGTGGGTCTCACATTTTGCGAGAAGCTTCAGAAAACAGGTCATAAAAAGTATCGACTTCATTTATTTCCATTATCTCGTACAATAATATAACATAACGCTCTATTGTTCATAGAAACGAAAATAGATTTATGCGTCTGTGTTTTTTTTAATTTTTAGATCAATATTCATTTTTCGTTACATGTGCTCTTTAAGACAAAAGTTGGTCATAAAGTGCGACATCTTTTCTTCTATTTGACTAGCAATTATTTTCTCTGTATTCCTCTGTACAAAATTTTCTTTACCACTGATGAAGAAAGTTCATGCCAATATGTTTGGGAAAATGTAATAGCAAAGTATATGCAGAATACCAACAAATTTTCAATTTTATCCTGCTATCATTAATAAGTTTGTGTTAGATGGTTTGTTCTAATACTTACCTTTCATTAAAAAGTAAAAGTAATTTTGTAAGAATACTGGTTGTATTGGTAAGAATTGTGGTAATATTGAAAGAAAGGCGTATCTGAATACACGAAGACATGGAAGAATGGCCTTAACAATACATTTTGCTCAACTAGCGCTTAGCTGGTTTCAAATGAATGTGTTTTTTGTATTATAAAAATATTGCACGTTGAAATCCTCCAGTGCCGTGCCATTGAATCTGTTTATTCAAAACATATTTTAAATCGTTTTCTGCTTTAGTAAATAAATTACTTTCTTAGCTATCAATATTGTTCATTTGGTGGTGTTTTTTGCTGACTTAGCTATATATCAGTTACCAGGGCAAACGAAGAAATTGAAAATCAAATAACATGTGTTACTCCCACGGAGAAACAAAATTACAGCGTTTGCAGTCCTAAAAGTAATTTCACACAGTCTGGTTTTCAGGCGTTCATTGCATTTAATTTCACGGTTCTTCCATTGCGCTGTCTCTGTAAACGATATGCACAGGCGTGTATGCATTGAAAAATAAACTTCAGAATTTAGTTACTTAAGGTTTCATACTTGTCAAGTTTCAGACCCACAGACATGCATTTTTAGGGCACAATAGTCGTTAATCAAATTTTCTTGTGGAGAAAAATAAATTGTTTGAATCAGCATGAATAATCGAACAACAATGCAATTTTAAGCAAGATAATATGCTTTTTAAACTTTTCAGTGGCCTTTAAAACTCAAGCCGCTCATATGAACAGTATCGATACCCATTCATGCCGACAAAACATGAAATCGACATCGTCAAAATGTGGCACTTTGGATGTGGCTTGTTTAGAAATGAGGAAAGTGATTAAGTTTGTATCTTGATATTGTTGGCACTATAAAATAAAATCTTTATACATGTAAGGAGTTTCAAAATCCACGAAAGTAAAACATTTGCCCTGTTTTCACATGTCTAATGTTGTGTATTGAATTGTATTACTCTGCTAAAGATGGCGAATGTTTTTCTCTCGTCGTTCGAAAGGTCCTTGCATTTTGTAAATGCGCACAGGTGTGAAATATTGTAATATAAGAAGAAAATGTTACTATGGATAGTGAAACATTATGGAATAAAAATTAAAAATATTACAATTCTTATTATTTCTTTGTATTTCAAAACTCAATATCAGATGTGATTCCGTGTGGGAAAAGGGAATTTTGCATGAATTTCCATGAAGAATACTCCAAAGACACTGTTATTTCGATAACTTTATTTAAAATTAGACACTGACTTACAAAAAACGAAGACAATAATCAATACAATTACACTTGTCCTAAGCAGAAACAATATTTGTGACAACTGTTTTATTTTACAAGCCTTTAGGCGATTAACCAACCAATAACGATGTGTTGATATGCCTACTATTTTCTGTATCTCATCTGTAATCCTTATCACAAATATATACTATTTCATTACATTTTAACATATTGTAACTCCTCTAAATCATTACAAATTTTCAAACGTATACAAAAATAGATCTGCAATACTTGTAAAGCTGCAGCGAATAATATCGCCGAAATAACTTTCAGTCTTTTACTTTCTTTCCTCTAACCAAATTTCTTCACAGAAAAATCAACAATTCAGATGTATGATTTGAATAGAAACCCAGATGTATTTCCTGTTTGTGCTTCAGCCTTCTTCTGCAGGTGCAAGTACTCTCCTAAAAGAAACATCAATAGACCAACTATTGTAACAAACACCTTGAATATCGTATGTGGGTGAAACTTTTCTCATCAAAATGGCCTTATTTAAAAGATAAATCAATGTGTTGAATGATAATCAGAGCGTTAATTTCCATCCTCAAAACGTTTCTTCTTTATTATTAAAGTTTATTAGACGAAACAAACATAACACAACAAGCATTTTCCTTTTCCAATTTGTCTATGATCATATTAATCGATTAATGGCGATACAAAATGAACCTTTTGAAATACACACGTAACATCATATTTCAGATAAACTTCAAGTCTTCCATTTCTGATTCAATATTTCCAAATGTATTGACGATGTATCACTCTCGAAAGGTGCCTGGAAACCCTTGTTGCACGTCTGCAAATTGTGAAATCAAAAATTCGTAACAATTGGGATACTATTATTCCTAACCAACGAATTGAAAAGATCACGAATCTCACAACCTGTAATTGCAGTCATCCAACAAGGCGTTAATGAGTTATCGATACATCACGTCCAATTCATGTTCATTGCCACCCGAAGAAATATTTTCTAGAGGACTGGGATTTGTTGAACCTATGATCTATGTCGTATGGAAATTTGATAAGTCAATACTTATTTCTTATGATCACAATTCATTTATGAAATACCAAATGTCATAATTATAATATCCATGTCCTTGGCAGCATGAAAAACTTCTTTTCCATATCTGTGACTGTGTGCAAAGAACATATTTTCATGTTCACAACATTTCTTGAAGAGTAGAAACAGTAGAGGACTCTTTACTTATGAATCGCTTAAATTAACGTTAATTACTAGGTCACCAGTCACATAGGGCTGGTGAAAGTTATTTTAACGTCCGTTTGAAGTTGTGATTGCAAGAGGGTTATTCAAGGGGCATAGAGAGTTACTGCTCATGACCATCATCAAAACACAATAAAATAGGCCTTATACGAGTTAATAAATTATCCATTTTAAAATAAGAAGTGTGACGTGTTAAGAAACATTTCCATTTTATCCAACAAATGGAAATGTGAACTACATCCGTCGACCCATTAAATTCTACGCACTACCACAAGTGCACGCTAAAAATAAACAGGTGACGCGCTAACTTGGATTTCAGTATCGATTAATAAGTTTGCTAGCTATTTTTGAAAAGTAGTTACTTAGAAGACAAAAAAGATAGAGATAGAAATTGAAAATTGAATTATAAATAAAGAAATATCCACGTACAGGATTCCAATCTTATAAACAATGTAGATTTGATAACAACTATTTGAAATGCCACTTCACTTTGGTTGGTAATGGCATGGGCATACTTTTCTCCTCCACTCATTAAGGATGGGTACCGATTCACCTAGATATTCACTTAGACAACTTCACAATGAAATAGAACTTGAACGCAAAGATCAGGTCGACGCTATTCGAAACAGTCACTCAAAATTGTAAAGTAAACGTGAACATAACCATAAGAAAGGGGTAGAAGTTCTCAAATTCCAAGCTTTCACATTCACGTGGTTAGGTAACAATTCATTATCCTGAACCGCAGCAACATCTAACGAAAGTCTGGCGTTGTTGCTCGTCAACATTCCTCGTGAACCGTTTCACAGAATCACCCAAATCCCACCCTAGGACCACCGCGCCCATTCTACTTACTGTCGTCCGATTGAGTTAAGAACTTCTGAGTCGAATACACGAAAGTACGAATAGCTGCTTAATCTGCTATGACCATTGAGAATTGAACGGCCCCCATTTCGTCGGGGCCCGCGCATCTTGCCTCAAGCACATAATGATGCATCTTCGATTTTTTCTTTCAAAACAAAGAAATATATTTGCTTCTAATTCCAGTTAACCGCTATAAAACGCGTAGAGAAATGAATTTAGTTTATACATTGGGAGGGGGCGGAACTTTTGTTTGAAATAGGGCCCCCTATGAATCTATTATCCCAAGCCTTTTTTTTCTCCGGGTGCTCCTGCAATTGCATTGAGACCTTCATTTCACAATCGACACGAACGTCCTCTCCAGCTTCTACTAGTTCCCTTCACACAGTCACGGCCACCTCGATCACATACAGCGACGCAGAGGGTGGGCCGGCAGGTGGCGTGCGAGACGCGGTGGCGGCGGTGGCGCACTCTAGACCGACTCCTGCGCGCGCCGGTACTCGAACACGCTTCCTCGCTCGACGAAGCGGTTGTGCGCGCCGCCCTTGCTGCCGCCGTTCGCCGCCGCCGCCGAGGCCGCCTCTGCCGGGCTGCCGTAGCCGCCGCCACCCGGAGTCAACAGCCGGAAGACGTCCTGCAACGCAAGGTAAGGGATGTTCATACTCTTACTCTTCTTTTTACATATATTTATTGATCCTTGTTCGACAAAAAATTGTCTTTCGAAGGAACTAACCTTACAATAACATCAATTAGAATATGAGGAGAAACTTAAAAAGCGACCTCTAAACATACTGCTATGTATTCGTATTTTGTTCGATTTTGGAGAGAGATAATAATCTTAAAAATTAACAATGGTTATAAACAGAACATAATACATCAAAATGTATACAATAAATAATAGATACGGGGATACAAATTAACTATGGAGGATGTAAGAGATCTTTTGAATAACGTGATTTAATTCGCGGAAAAGGATTAACTGTTTTTGCAAGTTGAAAAGACGTATAAGCAGGAGAAGAACGGGAAGCATGTAATTTATCTGAGAGATGAAGGATCCAGGATTTTAGAGGAAGAATACTGAGTTCATGTAATATTTGATCGTTTCTTATGATCCAGAGTGGTTTCAATGCTTTCCTTAGATATTTATATTGTATAACCTCTTATTTTTTTAATATGTGATTTCGCTGCACGACTCGAAATGCGGTTTCACTCATACACTCCGCGCAAAACGGTCCAGTGGCAGCCCATGGTGTTACTCTTGTTTGGCGCTAGCCTAAGGTTAAGTGTAAACTTCACTTCCCAAGGTAACGGATTAAAGAGCTGCCGCCGCAATTGAAGACGTAGCAGTATTAACACATGTTAATGGGATACTACAATTAAGTAACGATTAATTGTGTTTTAGCTATTTTAGAGAAAATTCCATACAGATAATAATTTAACCATTCATAAAATGTGCGAGTATTTCACCGTTTTGAAAGATCTTCAGATCTGTATTTGTAAATACACGTGTAAACTCCTTGTTCAGTAAATATTCAATTCCTTCCACTTACGTGCTACTGAGGCGCTGTAAGTGTACAAAGTCGAGAGGAGTCGAGGTAAGACTTTGCAGTTCACAAGGCACGTCAAACCGCGCCCGCACGAGCTACTTGCCCACCTGGGGAACCTAGCACTCGTTCGCCTATAAGCAACTTTCCCCGACTCAGAACTCATTTCCCCCTTAAAATCCAGGTGTACATGCGCAAGCTGAAGCGACGCGAGGCGGTGAATAGTGGCTTCGTATGAAAATACGTTTGCCATATTTTTTTGTATCAAATAACGGAGAATTGTATTATGTTTATATTTTTCCCTACTTATGACTATTTGATGTTTATTTTCTTACTAAATTCTCTCTTATATAAACATATTTGCTAAGTGACAGAAATATGTATGAATGGCAAATTCTTTCTTTGTTTTCGTTTTGTGTTGTGTTATTAAATCATTTAGTTATTTATTGTATTTAACAATAATGTTAAATAAATTAACACTTCCCTATAAGATAACAATTCTCGCTTACGGACAGATAGAGTTTATAACAGACAAGAATGTATGTCTGTTAAACAGGATTACAAAAACATGATTCTTTTGATTCAATTTTTTTTATTTTACCGTACTCTCAATTGATCATTTGAAATCGGGACTCATTTTAATGGGTCATTTCTTTGCCTTAAAGAGAAAATGGGAATTGAAGTAGGTAAATTTGTGACAATAATTGTCAAGTAACTTCTCAAAGAGTGTCATGAGCCAGATATCCTACCACTCCATAGCATTTGTACAACCCACACTTTTAAATACTGCGCCAATTGCTCTGCATTCCGAGAGCTCTAGCACGCTTGTTACCTTGCCCATGACCTTGAAATGCCTGCAGTACACATTGAGTAACATGCAAGCTGATGGAAGCTATCAGAAACAGTTTGGGACCTAAAGCGACATGTACCTGAAAACCGTTGGCTGTCCGATAATCCGCTGGAGACAGACTGGCGTGAAGTAAATCCCTCCAGACCGTATTTCGCGGAAGAATATCGATCAGAGGACAGAGTCCTGTCTAACGTTCCCAGTGTACTTTAAGTTTGGAGACAGAACAGCAGACAGTAAATAGTGAGTATAGTCGACGGTATCGCGCAGAAGACAATAGCCTTACTTAAGGCCAAATTTTTTCCAAGTTCTGCTGAGCACATCTTAATTTTTACAAAAAAAATAATAACTCATTTCTAATCCATTCTTAGCCTATTTAGTTTTTGTGTGCATAACAATTTTGTTTTTAGTCGAAGAAAGTGTACCGTCGCCTTTTAGACGTCTTGTTTTGAAGGCAGGTGCGACTGACTAAAAGACAGCTAACTGGTATAGAGTAAACGGTACTTGAGAATTTCATTCCATGACAAACACGAGAAATTGCAAGTGAAACCGCGTGAGGAGCAAATTCTAGTTGTTCGAATCTTATCTGCGTTATTCGCCTTGGGACTGAGGCGAGGCAAGCAATCATAACATCTTTAATTCATAACAGTAACGACATTTATCAACAGTTTCCACACTCCTGTCCAAGATATGACATAATAATAATAATAATAATAATAATAATAATAATAATAATAATAATAAACTATTTTATTATAATATGCCCGTGCATTTTTCACATTACGAATTGTTCCTACAATTTGGGCTTTTTATATTACTAAATGCAATTACAAATAAATGTTTGCATCATCAATTATTACGGCATTTACAAATGTCGTTTCATCTTAAGGTATTCGAGACTACTCGACGAACAGGTTTCAACACGCTGAGCAAAACGACGAAAGAAAGATAGGAAAAGAATATAAAATATGGACTACAATATTAATAAGAATGATTATTGATATTATAAAATAAACTAATTAATTAAAAACAGGGTAGGCAAGTAGTAGATTTCTGAATACATTTCTCATCTAGCGAAATATGCATATTGATATATACCAGCGCCGGTTCTTTCGTGCACCGGAGCTGGAATTTTCCCTCATTATTTCTCAATTGAAAAAAAAAAAAATCCCCCGCAGTCGCTCTCAATATTTCTAAATTCCTCCCACCCCAATCTCTCCTCTCCCCCTTCTCCCAACCATTGAGTCTGGAGCGTCTCGTTAACCCCGAAGACGAATCCGCACGCAAGACTGCTCCCTCGCAGTACAGCCAGCCGCAACACAGCAGCGGCGGCAGCAGCTATTTGGGCCAGGAAGCGAGGTGGAGCGGTAGCCTCTTCCTTAAGCACCGGCTTTCGACCGATTTATTTCGCATTCACGGGAGCCCGTGCAACTCGGGGGCGTCGGGAGATCTCTCTTTCGGGTCGCTGGCGCCACGCCCCCGCTCGCTCGCTCGCTCCGAGCGCCACAAAGGGCGAAAGAAACGCTGCCCCAGCAGGCAGGAAGACGCGGGCATCGCGCGTCTTCAGAACTGCGAAGGGCAGAATACGGTAACGCTCTTGACCGCACGGCGACGGGGGAGGGAGGGAGGGATTTGAAAGCTCTTCACGCACAGTGGGAGAATGAAAAGGATAAAAAGAACAACAAAATAAAAGTGATTTTTGCCTTCGCCCACCTAAATGACGTAGACTAGAAGTTCTCAAGTTTTTTATAGAGTGTACACTTTAAAGATGACTAGAAGTTTAATGTACCTCACAATGAAATATATCCATATGGTGAGTTTTAGATAAAACTGTTGGGCTAAATTCTTTGACCCTGGTGAATAAGCTGATAAGTCAAAAAAACTAGATAGGAATATGTAACTGATGCCTTAAGAAAGGAGACGGTAAAGATTTTAAAGTAAAGAAGACGTAAAGAACAGGAACATTTACATGTAATGTTAGATCTTAGTAATGGTATTGGAATGTAGGTTTGCGAGCTACTGCAGGTGTTTGCAAGAATAAATAAGAAGAGTATCTGACTAAGATGGAGTTTATAGGCGAATTACCATTTTCAACTTCTAAACGTAGTGTACAGGGAGTATAATGAATTTTGCAAGAAATGTGGCGATTAACCAATAGTTTTAGTTTAGAGAGTCTTTTGAGTAATGGCACAGGACAAAACCTCTAGAGTTAATAGAGGGTTGGTTGGTTAAAATAATCGTTTGCAGGTATTTCAACTGCTGAAAGTCCTGAAAGCCTAGTCATAAAATAACACTTAGGTGTTTAAAATAATTGTCAACAAATATCGCAAAAATTAAAATTATACAATTCATATTTTTTAGATATTGTGATAGCCTGAGCACCTACGCCACTTACAATGTTCATTCTCACATGACCAATACAAATCTCAACAGTACAAAGCGCAATAAACAATGTGTAGTAAGAAGTAATTTTGAGTAGTAGTTATTGTTAAAAGTTACGTAGTTTAAGCTTTCATTTTGAATAGTTAATTTCTCTTCCCGTTCACTAATATTTTTGGCCACATCTCATTACTATTTCGAAGTATCCGTACCATACAAATTGTTTGATCCTTATATTCCGTCAGATGCTTATTCCTCTCTCATGTGAATCGCAGGTTTCTCTTCTCTTACTCTGCCTTATGTAATTTTTGGAAACATATCCACCCGAACTTCATTTCTACCGGGAACGGTAGCTCAGTGCATCAACTGAGTCACTGTAGCGCATCTGACCGGGAAGTCCTAGGTTCAAGTCCTAACGGCGGCAGGATTTTCGACACTGGCTTTTCAGCTAGGTCGAATTCAGACGCTGGCTGGAAGAGAATTCCAGCGGCCGGCTGCTCTGATCGGTAGTTTTCCGTGGTTTCTCCCATTAACACCAGGCGAATGCCGGAACAGTACCCTAACAAACGGGCCACGGACCGCGCACGATCTGTTCTTCCTCTTCCTTGTCCTATCCTCTCCCCTTGCACACACACACACACACACACACACACACACACACACACACACACACACATTAACTTGCACCACATTACACATATCCCGGGAGACCGGTTGGGAGCTTCGAGCTTGTCCCGGCTGAGGCGGCGCCGCACTGGTGGGAGAGTCCTGGTTAGGGGGAATCCCCGCTAGCCGACGGTAGGTCGACGTCGGATCTCGCCATCCAGTGAGGGAAGATCACCGCCATCTCCAGAGGATAAACACGCACTACACTTACGGGACTAATGACTTAAGCTGTTGACGTGCCCGGAATCACTAACCAACCAACCGAACTTCATTTCTTCGTCATTTATTTTGCCATTGCGACTATGGCAACACTCGGATTTTGGAATCAAAATTCACAACATTTTTCAAAAGTCATAATAATTAAAGCGTGCGACCGAAAACGGGACAAGTGCGACTGAACGAATTGTGGTAAGATAAAAACATTCATATCATGCTGCATTCACCTGGAATGAATTACAATGCACGTGTCCCGCTGTTTCACTCAATTTTGCATTTCCAGAAGGGTTCCTGTAATAACTGATCAAATATCGCAAGAAAACTAAAAATCGTATTTAATATTACAAATAACGCCTTGTTCATTCAAAATCATAAGTTTATAATAGGGACAAAAGTCTAGGACGTAGGATAAACAACGGGACTTGTTTACAGTATTTCATTGCTCCACTAGAGAAAAAACACGGCTAGTTCAACTAAATCGAGCATCACGCGTTATTTACTAATTGACTTTTTGTTTCTTAATTTATACTCAAAAACAATAAAAATGTTTTTACGTCATGTGAAAACTGTATGTGATGCTACATTTTCATTTTTTGACGGTCAAGCCCTGAGAGATGATAGATGACTGAATCTCTACTTGAAACCTGAAATATTCTACTAAAAACCTCGCCTATGCTCTAGTTGGCACTTGGCCCTTTATCTGTCTTTTCAATTACTTATAACAATGTCGTATCACGTATCTGGCGGCTATCTTCATGTTAAAAGGTTTTAGTTGTGTCGCAAATTTATAATAAAAATAAATTTTAAGCAAATTACAGTTTTCTGGCTTGTCCGTTTACGAGCACACAAAATTATACACAAAAGTATCGATTCAAATTCTCTTAATTTTTATTTCTTTCGAAATTCTGTTTAATTAACGTCAATATGGTAAATCATGTCTTAATGATTTATGTAAATACCGGAAACCATTAAAAACCTGTGGTTTCCAGAATTATTTCAGAATATACTAGGCTAAGAATTGTGCCAATCAATTTGTCTTGTCGAGATGAATCGAATGAGCTACTAATTACCTCTGTAGGTACCGTATGTTAAATAAAAATGCGTTGCTTCAAAAAATAATTTTCTCGCCCGCTTGGATAGCAAACGTCGCCACAGTTCAAGAGCCATAGCTGCCTCGTGCCTGAATGGCGGCGGGTTCGAATCCCGCTAGGGCCATGGATGTTTGTGTGTTTCCGTATACCACTACCATTACCACAAATGTAAATTACAGCGGTCGCTACATGCCCGTAGTAGTTGAAAATATGCCTTAAATACATAGAAAATAAAATAAAAAAGGTTTGTTTTCTTTCGAGACATTTCTCAGAATCTTATGGGTTGATCCGCACAAAAATTATCAGTTCTCCACAAGGACATCAAAACACGTCAAATGACACCATTTGTGTCAACAGGTGGACCAGAAGTGGTTTAACAGGGAGTGACCAACAGATGAACGCAGGACGCAAGTTACTCGATTACTACACGATTCGTTTATGAACTGTGGAACGATAAATTTTACCCACTGTGCAGAGCGGCTGGGAAGATGTTTCCGATTCCCCCCCCTCTCCACCCCCAACTCCTTTGTACTCCGCGTCCCGTCAAAGAATGGGCAATCTTGTCCTTGAGTCCCTTGTCTTTTTTTCGCCATCGAATTTCCGCGCTGCCTTTGATGGCGACGCCACTCGTGGGCTTCTCTTTTCTCTTACGCCGCTTCCAACCGGCTGCCCTCCCCTCCCTGCGCCCTGGGAGGCTAATTGTGAGCACATTGTTCGCGAGCCACGCGTCTCGCGAACTCCGAGAAGCAAAGTGAAGAAAGTGATAGACTTGATGATAGCTCCTGCCCAAAATTAACCTAATCAAACTATCGCAATAGGAATATATATTTTTTTTTTCAAATATGCCTCTTATAAGTAGAGACCGGATGTTTATGTAATTACATATTTTATGGTTTACTAGTTCATTGCTGTGTGTTTACGGACCTCAAACAAAACACGTAACGGTATTGTTAATACCCTTGCGGGCCTTTCTGATTCTTTATGCCCTCGGGCCTTGTGAGTACTTTATAGCCCGCTCTAATACCCACACAACACATACATTTTTATAAATTCGATTTATTAAAGTTACGATGCAAGCAAATACAAAAGTAATTAAATGGAATAATGCTCAAATAAGTAAAATAACTCGTTATAAACCTTACATTGCTTAATTGATATGAAAATTGTAATTTTGGAAGGTTCCCGTGAAAATACCATTGCCATCAGCCACTCACATTTCACTGTTACGTGCCAGCTTTTTTTAGAGACATAGTATGTGCTTCTTGGGTAGTAGTACTACTCGTAGTAATAAGATGTATAAAGCGCATCGGCTAATATTCTCGAAATGTTATTTTTTGGTGTTATGACATTATAAATAACTTTTGGCAATAGAAGCAAATAACCTAAAAGCACCGTTTCATCAACGCAATTTACACTGTTATTCACACTGTTATATAACTCCAAATACATCATAAACATTTTCATATATTTTTCGAGATTTTTCTGGTAACCATTGTCCGTAGTTTCTTAGCTTTTGCGAGAAATTCCGCAGAAACTTCACAATATTCTTTGATTTTGTATGAACAAATCAGTCCAACAACGGTTTTGCAATAGTAATTAGATACACACCGTTTTATTTATCTGACGGCATATTGACAAATGATTATTACAAAGCATCTTTTCACTTTAGACGGAAAAAAATTATAAAGTGTTTCGAATTCTCGTTTAATTCAGCAATGAACTAGTAATCATAAAATATTATATGCACTACGGGCGTTACCAGATGTTTTTGCCCCTCAGGCTACTTCCGATTCCTCGGGCCAGAGGCCCTCAGGTTTGAAAGTCGCCCTCAGGGCAAAAACATCTCAACGCCCTTGATACATACATAACTATTTTGTCTTTCTGCTTGCCGTTCTAAAAATTGTAATCTTGGCGAATCGCCGCCGTCCTAACACAATAACGAAACTTTTCATTACAGGTTTACATTTTCAGTACTGTATTACATATTTTACATATTGTGGCTATTTTTCACAAAATATTATTTTATTCTATCAATTTTCTCCAATTTTATTGCATATTTTTTATGAAAAGAAGTAATTTTAAACAATCGCACTTTCTCCTACATTATTACTGCGTGCTATCTACACGACGTACGCTACATGAAGACGTGGTCGGATGTTCTCACAGTCCGGTGCGCCTGCTTCAGTTAGTAGCTTCTTCAGTTAGTCATGAAGGTTTCGCTACTGACGGGAAGTTGTATGATGCAAAGCGTGCATAAATTTGTGCTCTTCAAATTATTTTTAAAACGTTTGTATTATTTTTAAAATTTGTTTACGAATTTTTTTTATAAATGTAATTTCGTATTATGTAAACGTGTTTTATAATTATTGTATTCTAATATTACATATTATATCCGATTTTACATATTTATTACATATTCTTACTGTTTTTATTACATAATTATGCACATATTTTGATGTTTCATACTATATATTTTTCCGGTCTTTACTTACAAGTGCTCTTGGCTTCGACCTTTCTTTCGAGTCTTTCTCAGAGTCGGTCTGCCTAAGGAAGACCCCGACAAGATGGTCGAAACATTAGCATCACAACCTCCGACGTGGCATCACCCACGCACTCACAAGACTGGCCGCGAAAGCCTCCGACTTCACATGCCTCTCATTCTATCGTATCAAACAGATCTCCCAAGTAATTATCAAAGCTCTCAGCGAGCAGTTTTAAACCTTTTAGCTTCCATCACCTCACATCCACACTTAATAATTTGCACAAGATGTCTATTCCTGAATGATCGCTACCGTTCGGCAGAAGCAGTCGGACATTCGCGGCCGAAGTCTCCTTCGGCGGAACTCGGATGAACTCTGACTGTAACCAAGGTTGCCAGATGTCTTCGAAAGAAAAACCGGACAACTTTTTAATATTTTTTCCGATTTGTAAAAGAAAATATAATTTTATTGAAAAGAAACTGAATTTAATTCAGTTTGAAAAGAGAGACTGCACACAGAAAACTAAACAAAATATTTAAAAACGCATAATACCCAAACATAACCTGTAAGGCAGTAAATACGAGTAAGTAGAGACTGTCGAGTCCCGACTGAGCACTGGCTTTCGCGCGACGAAGACATGGCCGGGGTGGGGTGGCGTCATCGGCACGCTATCTACAACTACAAATACAACCTACAATCCTACGTACCGGGAGCGGTAGCCCAGTGCATCAACTGATGTCACTGCAGCGCCTCTGACCGGGAGGTCCTAGGTTCCCACTCCCCACGGCGGCAGCATTTTCGACACTAGCTTTTCAGCCAGGCCGAATTCAGTCGCTGTCTCGAGGAGAATTCTAGCGGCCGGCTGCTCTCATCGGTAGTTTTCCGTGGTTTCTCCGATCAACACTGGGCGAATGCCGGAGCAGTACCCTACCAAACGGGCCACGGACCGCGCGCGATCTGTCCTTCCTCTTCCTTGTCCTATCCTCTCCCTTTACACACTAACATGCACTACACTACCACATATTCCGGGAGACCGGTCGGGAACTTAGAGCTTGTCCCGGCTGGGGCGGTGCCCCGCTGGTAGGAGAGTCCTGGTTAGGGGGAAACCCCACTAGTCGACGGTAGGTCGGCGCCGGATCTCGCCATCCAGCGGGGGAAGATCACCGCCATCTCCCGAGAAAATAGCATGCACTACACTAACGGGACTAATGACCATAGCAGTTGACGCGCCCGGAAACACGAAAAAAACAAACCAAACAATCCTACGAGTTACATTGTTAGTTATTGACTGTCGCAAAGTCAGAAATGTTGAGTTAATAGCTGGCGGAGCGCAGACTAGATATTATAGGAAATTTCCTTAATATCTTTTGTCCGGTTTACCAAGATTCTTTTGACCGGACAGGCATGAAGCAAATCGGACTGTTCGGTTGAAAACCGGACATCTGGCAACCATATAACTGTTCACGAAACTGCTCGTGCGAACTGGCTCGCGATCGCGGACCGGGAGATGATCGCGAAAGAGAAGGGAAGCGAGGTCAAGTCAGAGCCGACGAGTTAATTTTTCGCGTTGACTATAAATGCGACATTATATAAATTAGTTATTTCTTATTATCTAAAATTATAAGATTGGGATTAGGAGAACCAAGTCAAATTATTTTCGTGTGATTCAATACATGTCTTGTACTTTTTCATGCACTGATATAATGCCCATTATATAAATCAAATGACACGATGTAGGGAGGTATAATAAAATATCAGAGATAAAACCGATTTTTAATTTTTTACTGAATGATTGGGATCCATAAGATCATCACTCTCGGTCAATTATAATTACCGATATTGTTGATCCAACAATACACTGTTTGTATTATGTATCAATAATATCAATTTTGTATTAAGAAGAAGTAAATTTACATTCAAATAATTAGAAAAAATTTATGCACACAAATAAAATTTTACTTGGCTCACAGCGACGTCCTGTTAAATTACGTATATGTAGTGAATTAATTAAGAGTTTCTTGCCTTAGGACATCACATAGACGTTCGAACTCAGAAAAGAAACATCGTCTCGCCATGTTTACCAACTGAAGATTTTTTCTTGTTCAAATGAAAGCAGGATTTTCACACTACTTATATTTATTTTATCGAGATCATCGAATCGCTACAAAAATAATGAAGCTTCCAGAGCTTGTATAACTAGTATATTGGCGATTGCTATCGTGTTTTTATTTGACGGGTAATTGTTTATTTCTGTCAACATCAATTTCCCTTTTATCTTCATGTCGGACTGTCGAATTTTTTATGTGTTAGATCGCAAACCTCATTGTCACGCGAATCAGTGATGTTTCTCTCCGGTTGGGCACTCGATGTCTCGTTTGTTTGTGTTACGATGTGCAAACAGAGGGTAATACTGAATATGCGCATTTTTACATTGATGACGAATGACAAGAAGTAAATATTTGTTGACGAGTACAAATTCAATGTCTTTTTGGATATATTATTCCACAACACTGTCGAAATGCGTCAAACTGCAAACAGTATCAAAGATTAACTGAAATATGTAGAAAGATATATGGAGTTGTCTAGTTTAATTTACGTCCACATAAAATGTATGATGAACATCAATAATAATGAATTGCAAAAACTTTGAGATGTTTTCATCGCCATTCCCTCGCTTAAATTTGGATCAATATACTAATAAATGTGTTTGAAAATTTACTAATTTCTCCAGTACTTGTTTGGCATAGCATAACCATTTGCTTTGAATATCTAGCGCGAATGTCTAGTTGCTTTTATTTCTTTGCGATCTGAATTCTACTCTTAGCTCATTACGCTTCCGAAATGTGGTTAGTTCTACTTCTCTGGAGAATCGAATCCCTAATAGTATTGAAAATTACATACACTATATCTTCTTAGCAATTAATTTAGTGCGTTTGTGGCCCTGTGTCTGAAAAGGACAAAACCTGATCATAAAACTCAAGTGGTCGCCAGTGATCTCAATATTACAGCTGGATACAGAGTGATCTCAATATTACAACTACAGTGCTTCGAAGTGCTGAAAATCATGACGATTATTTTTCGTTAGGTTGGCTGCGGTGAACGTCTTCCTACAGACTTTCTTACCAGTTAAATGTATCTTGTGTGTTGTTTAGTGATGCTTACAATCATCTCTGTCAACGAAAATTACAAAGTATTGCGAAGCATTCAGTTGTGAAAAACGCCAACAAAGTGTAAACTGGATGCGAATGTTATTAGATGAGATATTATTTGGTATCCATTACTTTAAAAATATTTTTTAGATTTTCGACGACTAATAATATTTGTTATAAGATCTAACGAAACTATTAAAGATAAGCAAACCAAGAACACTCCCCTGTGTGAATGTAAAAAAATGTCTTGAAGAAATGAAAGACTGGATTTTGTTAAAGTATTGTAGGTAAATTGCAATTTCAAAGGATTAAATAATGTTTACTTTCTACTTTTTAATAAGTTTTAGTGAACAAAACAAGAGAATACATTTTTAAAACTGCAATGAGACACTCATTCCTGCTATTTGGTTGTGACATAACTAGAACAGGATAGACGTTCACCATCATGGCGGACCGTCATGATTTCTGAGCAGAGTGTTGCCTCCAGTCTACACTAGAGCTCACTGGTGGTCGCTAATGAAAACAGATGTTAAAACAGTTGCGTAAGTACGTACGTAAACAGTACGTAAGATAAAAAATAAACAAATAACACCATTGCGATACTGCACAATTCGTTTTTACGAACGATTAAAAAATATTTATCCGTTGGCTAGTGTTGCGGCGTTCTATTTGCCTCGAAAATAAGGCTGAAAACAAGAATTCTGCGTAAGATCAAAAGAATAATTTTACCTCGTGATAGCGGTGAGAAGGGTAATTTTAAATTTGTACTTATTCATCTCAACCTTCACATTAAGGATGAGGAAGTAATGAGAAGAAAAATCTGAGTATTAGTAATATCGAAATTAGAAATTACAATAAAAAACGGTGTAACGTACCGTTACTGAATCTATCCTTTATTAACTTGTGTGGAGGCGCATAATTGTTCAAAACTATCATTCTTTTCAAATCATGACATGATAATTTCTTGTGTTGATAATACAGTTTTGAAACTCTATTTGTGATGTTAACCGAGTTGAATAATACACAGTTTTGAAACATCATTTGTCAGAACGTGCAAGCGATGAACCCCGTAAACTTGTCTTTCGTTGGAACAACAACTCCTCTCCCGGGTGGACGGGCGGCATTAGGCCGTGTTGACACGGCGCGGCCCCCAAGCGTTTATCTGTGTGCAGCTCCTCCGCTCCTCGGGGCAAGAGACAAAACGCCGGCGACGAAGTGAGATGCTGCCCTACACAACAGTGTCTCCCCTGTGCCATCTATAAGCATTTGCACTCGACATCGCCCTGCGCCGGCCGTTAACGCCCCCCGCCCCGCCCCGCCCCTCCCCGCCCCGCCCCGCCCCGCCCCGCCCCGCCCCGCCCCGCCCCGCCCCGCCCCGCCCCGCCCCACCCCGGCGCGGCGCGGCGCCGAAGAGGAAGCAGGACACGCAAGCACACGACAGTCGCGCAGCGCGTTGCTTCTGTCTCGTATCTCGCCATTGAATTCGGCTGATCCTCCCGCGCCCCGCCCCCTTCACGCGCCCCGGGGCCGCGTCGGCGCAAACTGCCGCCAAAACAAGGTCCCCGCGACCGGGTACGAAGACAAGTAAAGGTTGGATTCGGTTTTACAGCGGCGGATCGGCAGGGGCTCCGGCAACGCCGGGGAGACGGACCGAGGCGGCGGCGGCGGAGGCAGAGACCCGGAGCTCAGCGTCGGGCAATAAAGTAAGGTTTAAGAGAGAGATGAGGCGCCACGCCGCCCGGGGGAGGATAGGAATCTAGGCGGCGGTGGGACGCGAAGGGGGGGGGGAGGCACGGCCTGCTGAAACCACATAAAAGGAACGCGGATTCGCGCTCCCTTGTTTCCGCGTAAAGAAGCCAGACTGACGAGCCCGCGCAGTGCGAGAACACGGAAGGGGGCGGGGTCTCGGCTACGCCTGACGTGGCGCTGTTTCCCAGGCGGGGGGGGGGGGCTCAGAGTATCTTAAGGCGGGGGAGGACGGGGAGAGGGGGGAACTGCAAAAGACGCCCGGCCTGGGCCAGATCAGACAGGGCATGTAAATACGAAGGAATAGCTGCTTCCGTATCCCATACCCAGCGCTTCCTTCTTGCCCTCCCGGCACAACAGCACACTCGGCATCTTTTCGCCTTATCGTTGTCTGCATCTTATTTTTCCCCCTCGTTTTCCCTCCCGTTTGCTCGCCCGACGTCTCCGATCAGGCGACGAAACCGGCGAGATGCGGGCCGAGAATTGCGGTGGAATTTATTCAGTCATCTGCATGGAAATGTGCCTCAAGTTCTCCGGTATGAAGAAAATGAGATTACCCACACAAACTCCAAGAGAGATGAAAACGTTGTCTATTTTTATGAGTTTCAGCTCGCGAGGAAAACGAGAAGAAATTATTAAAGTGCTTTCTTGACCCTCATTAAAACAATCTTTGAAAATCATTATTCGAGGTCCTTTTGCTTTATGAGGAGTGAATTTCATTTGAACATATATCCTTAAGATAAAAGAGGTCCACCATATTTTAGTCTAATTAGGGAGAGAAAAAACTGATTTTTATTCATTATTAATCATTTATTGAACAACTAGCTTAAGCGATCAAACATTGCCCGATAATTTATTTATTACATTATATTTGACACGATAAGGAATGGATTCTACGATTACAGGTGTTCAATGAAAGTAATTTTATTAATAAAGTATATTTAAATCCTCGCCAAATCCCGACCTTCATTCCGTCCCTTTCCATCCCGTCTCGCCCCCTCCACATCTTCCCGCTTCCCTCCTCCCCCATCCCGCCTCACCTCCTCCACGTCATCCCTCTTCCCTCCATCCCATTCCGCTCCCCCTCCCCCAATTCCGCTCCCCCTCCCCCAATTCCGCTCCCCCTCCCCCAATTCCGCTCCCCCTCCACCCCATTCCGCTCCCCCTCCACCCCATTCCGCTCCCCCTCCACCCCATTCCGCTCCCCCTCCACCCCATTCCGCTCCCCCTCCACCCCATTCCGCTCCCCCTCCACCCCATTTCGCTCCCCCTCCACCCCATTTCGCTCCCCCTCCACCCCATTTCGCTCCCCCTCCACCCC